>PVHY01016674.1:0-33225 GCA_004024945.1 Uropsilus gracilis
CCCCCCCCCCCCCATATCCCATATATTAGTGAAACCATTTGGTTTCTGTCTTTTCCTTTTTGACATGCTTTCTTTCTGACTCGGCAAGTCTGAGTTAGTGGTAGGCATGGCTGTAGTTGGGAGACTGCAGTAATGGGCAGATACGGGGTCTTCTTTCAGGTCTAACTTTGGAGATCTGAGCAGAAAAAGAAGAACTAAGATACACATAGCTGCACAGTGCACAGCCTTATGAGGTACTCGATAACTTTCCTGAATGAGGAAACTGAGAGGAGGGTAAAAAGCAGAGAAACGTCAAACATAAAGTGTCTTCTACATCCCAGACTCCAGGACAGGTCTTTTCTATCTTGTTAGCTAACTCAGCGTGAGATAAATAGTCAAAGTCAAGATCAGATCCATGTCTATGGCCGCCGAGACTATCTCTTTCACATCCTACACATGGGAATCAGCGCTGTTTGTGGAAAGACTAGGTGTCCATAAAATTTGGACTTTGTTACTTTGTCACTCTGTTCTTTGAGGCTCAGTTCCCACATTTGCTATTTGATCCTTACAAGAGGGTCAAGAGAATTTGATGAGGTGTGTGAAAGGGCTTTGATTATGAATAAGATTCTGCCCTCTGTAAAAGGGAAATCGAATTTTAACCAGTCCACTTTTTAAGATTTCATTCTGTTTCTAAACAATGAAATTTCCTATGGTTTCAAGAATTCAGCAACAGCTTCAGAAATAATACCAAGGTTGTCCTGGCAGTTACCAAATGGTATTTGAGGGCATTTTTATTAATGTTCTTATATTAAAATAAAGCTTATTCAAAGAGCCCTATCCTTACCACATATTTGGAGAACTCATAGATACCCTAATTGTCATGCCTTTACATGGACATAAAAAACTGTCTCTTTATAAACCAATCTCTTTTGTCCCTACAGCATTTTTAGAAATTCTTCAAATGAATTAAAAATTGACAGATATTAAAATTTTAATGGAATAAAGAACGACCTCATTTCATGACAGTGTGGTCTGAAGTACATTTTACCTACTCAGCATTTTAACAATTAAATTAAAATTGTACATTACTATTTTTTTATAATTTTGTATTCCTTTAGTTGTTAAAAGAGATAAAGTGTCACCTAGATTTAGTTTTACTCTCTACTTTTATTTTTAATTCTTTCTTTATGCTCTAATGGTGTGATGGGATTGTGACACCTCCTTATGTCAAAATCTATCAATTTTGTCATTTCCTTCCTCTTCTCAGATCACTGGTGAGGAGTTAGATGATACCGAAGCTGGTGTCAGTCCTCAGGGATGCACTGGACACTGTTTCCCACCTAAATGTGAGTGGCCGCCATTTGTCATTACTCTTTGTTTATGGTCCTTCAGCCAATTTTCAATCTATGTGACCATGCACATATTCTACCCAATTTGAATTAATTTTGCAAGTGGAAATTCATGGAGCAGTGTATCAAATGCTTTAGCAAAATCCATATATATTACCTCTAGTGCATTCCCTTCATCCATTAATCTTGTAATGCGATTTAAAAGAGTGATCACATTTGTCTGGAATGATTTGTCCTTTATCCATCCCCAAAGCTGCCTCCTGCTCTTGGCTCCATTATCCTCTACATCCTTCCAGTTTTCCTCTCTTCACATCTGATTCATTATATTACTAGGCACAGAAGTTACATTTTAATGAATGATAATTACTGGGAGTACCTTTCCCCCCCGTTTTGAAACTATTTACAATTTCAAATAATCTTTAAAATGTGTATTATTGAAAAATCATTCCTGTTGGGTGTGAAATTCATAAGTAAATTGCTTTAATGCAATCTATTTGAAGCTATGATTCTGTTATTTCCCCGGATATTTTGCAGTTTCTTTTAAAATATTTTGTTATATAGTATGGTACTTATGCTTTCCTTCTTGTTTTACTTATTTAAATTGTGTTCTTAGAACCCTATTTTCTGCTTGGGAAATGTGTGTACTGCCTTGCATAAATTAAGGGGGGGTTATAAATATTAAATTTTTACTGTAATATTAACACAATCATATCAACTATGAATGTCTAGATTTATTTATCAAAAAAAAAAGTCTTAGCAATTATTCTTTGACATGTTTCTAAATCATTCTGCCTGGTTGCTAAAAGTATCTCTCACCTTTTAAATTTAAGTAGATTTTTCTCCTGAAGAGCTAAAAGGTTATACACCAAATCAGCAGATTTAGCATAATAGAAAACTCAAAATACAGGCTGTTTTCAAAATAATAAGGATCATAGGAATGAGATGAATACTAGTGAAAGAGAACAATGATGAAACCAGGGTGGAGGTAACAGGTAAAAGAGCATGGAAGAAGTAATGAACCTTCAGAAACCCAGAGAAAAGAATGTCAGTTAAGGCTACATGGGAACTTCCTTTCAAAAGGTGAAGAGGTTCAAATGTGAACTGATGCTTTGAAATTAACTCTTTGACCCACAGTTCCAAAGCAAATGATTTCTCCCTATTTGTCATTATAGTTATTGGCCAGCTTTTCTTCTTCACTCCACCAACGCTCCATTTCAGAATCAGGGACTCAGAATAGCGCTTTTTCAAATTTCTGCTATGGTTGATGAAGATGGATGAATGTTGGAACAAGCAAGGGTCAGGTTCAGAAGGACATTTGGGAATCTGACTCATGGACACTCACCAGTGACTCTGGCAAGATACGACTTCTAGGATACATGCAGTTTGCTTAGGTTCATGTAGTGTTAAATGATGGAATGAAATGAGGTTTAGTCAAGTCAAGATTTTAGGACTTTATATTAAATCAGATTTAATTTTGTAATGTAAATTTGTGGCTGACTAGTATATTTAAATAATATGTGTTAGAGAGGTTTACCGAAAGCCACTGAATCGCTGATTAGTGATCCAGGCTCAACACAAGCTCATGCACAATAATTTTGAAAGGGAAACAACTACTAGCCTATAATTTTTTCCTGATTTTATCTTCATTTTGACTCTCTTGCCTGTAATAAAAGTCCATTGTAGATCAAAGTAAGTTTGTACCCAAGAAATATGCAACCTCACAATGATATGCGAACACTCATTCATTTGGGTAGAAATGGCAAATATTTACTACTAGAAAGGAAGATGAATATAAAATGAAGTCACTATGCATGAATAAATGCTGATTTTTATGTGACATTAATATTAAGAAGCTGAGTTCATGTCTGAAAGTATATCTCTCTATGTATCTGCATCTGTCTTTATTCTACACAGAGCATCTGTGATGAAGACTCGAGGTTTTTATTAAGAGGTTTTTATTTTATTAAGAGGGTAGTAATATTATAACTATTTTTCAGTGAAACCTTAGTCATCATTTTTTAAATTCATAGAGTTTTATTGGGAATATACACATTTGTATATGTCCCTTAAAACCAAATCATATTCTCTGGCTGTTTTTAATTGGACTGATAAAAATCTCAAGCTGTAAAGAAAGCCCTCAATCTCCATGTCCTTACTGCTTCTTTCCCTTGTCTGAACTAATGAGAACCTACAAGAAAAGAAATAGCGCTGAAACTGGGATAGTATTAGCGTCCTAATATGGGCTTATGATGCTTTTAGAAGGCTGTAAGTTGGTCTAAAAGGGAAGTAGAACAATCTTCACAGGTCATCTTTACTTCCTGGGATAGGAAGGTGCCACTGATGGAAAATGTGACATAAGCAAACATTCAAGCGATTTACTTTTTTTTTCCAGTCAAATTTAATTTCTTTGCTTCAGAGCTTTCCTGTCTTTGAATTTCCCTTCCTTTTCCTTTTTAGTATCTATTGAATCCTTGCTGTATACTAGACATTGTGCTAGGTGGGAGAAACATAAGCAATGATCTACACTCTGGGGCATGTGCACTTTCAGAGGGACAGAGAAGTACATTGATGTAGAATGTGCTGTATGCTAAGAGTCAGATTGCAGAGGTGAAGATCTGTAGGAGAGATGATGCCTCAGTTGAGTTGTAAGAAATGAGTAGGAACTAGTTACAGTAGTGGTTCTTAACCTGGCATTCACTGATTCCTAAAGAGACCACAGAAAGATTTCTAGGTCTGTGAAATTGGATGGGCAAAAATAGTTATACCTTTGCTTTCACTAATACTGAAACAACTTAATATTTCCCTTAATATTTCATCTTAATATTTCCTTAGTATGTGCTTCTGAAGCAAACATGATTTCCCTCAATTATAACCTAGAACAAAAGACCCATACTATTAACAGGATCAGTAATGATGTCATCACTAGAAATCACAGCGATTTTTGTATCACAGTTATCTCAAAATATCCTTCATGCTCATCAGTGTTTTAGACTTACTGAAGTAGATCCATTAACTGGGCTTTACCATTGTGTTAGTTGAAAGGATATGCATTATCATATCCAAATCTGGTTTTAAATTTTAATTGGTAATATTTTGATAACTAAATTTCAATATAAATTGATTTATTAATAATTCTTTGTATTTTATTTCATACATTTAAACGCATTATTCTGAGAAGATACCCCTAGGTTTCAGGTCTATGGCAGACTGCCAAAGAGATCTAGGGTACCTGGTCTGGTGAGAATGGTGGAGAAAGAAGCGATGCTTATTTCAGGAAAAGGAAAAATTTATGCTTACTTCAAAGAGTTTCATCTCAATGCTTCAAATTCTACATCATGTTCCTTTAGAAGCAAATGCTGGTAGGTATGAAGAGTAATATGTGCACAACAGCATTGTGAAATGTATTAAGATCTACTTAATCTGTTACAGGCATATGTTCTTAGGGAGCGAATATATGGTCTAGGCATGTTAATAACTCACAGAATTTCTGAACCTAACATAAAATGTTTGTCATGACATCAGATTCTACAGCCAGTGATGGTATGATAAAGGACAAATAAAGATAGTTGAAATACACATTTCTCACTTTTTCTTACATGCATAGAATGTTGATAATCATTTAAGATCAACCAACATTTGCCTTATGTGCATTTCAATGGTTGCAATAGGGCTGGGAAGAGCACTTGGCTGAGAGTCCATAACTTCAGGTCAGAGATTCAAGTCTCTCACCAATGTCTGTGTCACCCTGTGCATGTTTATTATTGGATGTGAAAGTAATGAGTCTTGCTCGAACTTATCACATTAATAATAGTGAACTATCAGTGTCATTATACTTTGTAATGAAAATAGAAATAATAGTGAAGTATTTCTAGCCTTGCATTGTAAAATATATATTGAATGTAAAACCTTTTAGATAAATGGAATTGAAAAATATACAATGTATATAAAATATAAAAGACAATTGTAGCAAATGAATAGATCTATAACATAGGAGTTAAATTCTTACAAGACTGAAGACACAGGAGCTTGCTCTCTAAGTCACCAGATGATTTCATAATAAAAGTCATTTCCCTATGTCTGACAACAAGCTTTCTAATACGACCTGTTCTAAGAGTAAAACAAGAAAACAGTGAATTTATGTATGTGCTATTTAGATTTAGTGGCACTAGGGTCTCAAGAAAATATACTTAATTAATGGAGTGCATTCAATTTTAAAATTTAGATCACTTTCTCCAAATAAGCTTGCTTTTCAGAGAGATCATGCTAGCAACTGTTGGCAAATACTGTAAACAATGGGAGAAAGATGCCAATATCAGGACTTTCTTTCCTAAAAAGATCTATTCTTATCAATTATTCTTTTCATTATAACCCAGCAGAAAAGGAGATGTTAGTGTCTTCCATTCTTTCTTTAAGTCAGTGTGGAAAGTTTATTTCTCCGGTAAATATACCTTTCACATTCTGGGTATCACTATATAAATCAAACAAAGAGAACTGCATTCCAGTTCTCTCTATTACCACAGAAGCATACAAGTTACTAACCAGAACATTCTTCCATTTTTAGCTTGAAGTGTTTTTCAACCTCAAGTATGCTCAAAAGCATTCTTAAGTTAAAGCTTTTGTGATTATACCTGTTAGACTTTTATTCTATATAAATTATCTAAGCCAAATGGAGTCCAAAATACTGACCCTTGACTGCCAATTGGAATAGTCCCCAACCCTCAATCACTTGCTAAAAGAGACAAATGAGCTAGATCTGAAACTACCACCTCTGAATAAAAAGAAAAGAAAAAAAGCACCAAGCTTAATGTGGAAAGACACAGATAATGCATATGTGAGAGAAATTTAGGGGCATTATTCTAATCTGCTTATGTTTATTGCTTCCCAAGTAGATACCTGCACAGAGATACACAGTCACACATGTACTCATTCATGCAGATGGATCAGCATGACTAAACATTCTAAAATCAGGAGAAAGCAAATTCTTATGAATTCGTCCCACATCCTAAACAGTACATGCATACATATTCATTCATATACTCTCCACATGTGTAAGATTCAGAAGTCCTTAAACAATTTTGTAGAACTCAATTACAAATTAATAAAACCTGCTGAGGGTAGATACACAAGGACACACAGTTCAAGATAGGAGCAAGTCAGAGAGCTGGTAAAAACAGAAATCCCAGAACTGAAAAGATTGTATTCTGCACACCAAAACTGATGATGGACTCAGGGAGACAGATTTGTATCTGGACACTAAGGCTGACTATAGGTTTAGGGGGAGTGGAACAAATGATTTCACAGACCATGATCCCAATTGCCCAAATTAAAAAAAATTAAAGCTGAATGGCATTAACCCCTTATGCAGTGGACATAGCCTTGGTCAGGGGCCTTGGTCTTGTTGGCTGGTTTCAAGGGTCCTGCTCCCAAACAAATACTCAGTATTTCTCTTCCTGTTCTCGAGGGTAAAGAATGCTCTGTTCACTTCATGTGAGCTTAGATTTATGAGGTGCTGAGAAACAGGGAGTGCAGGGCCTTTCTTTGATCTCCTAGGTTTAGCACCACAAATGTGTCAACACTGGGTTCTGGCACTAGATAACAGGTTTGTGCCACAAAGCCGTACTGTTGCTGGAGCTGAACTGATGCTCCAATGACACAAATAAAGAAATCTTCTTCCTGCTTCCCCCACCTCCCAGATAGCCTGTCCTTTCTGAGTCTTGGTTCCTGAATGCATAGGTAGCTGTGTAGCCTTGATTGGGATGGGGGGGGAAGGGGGGTAGCATCCACCCTTGATGAGAGGCTGCATTAGAAAAAAATGGATTTTCTCCAGCTTCTGACAAGCTGAGACACTGAGCCTCTTAGTCAGAAGGTGAGCAAGAGGGGGTTTGAAACAGAGAATGGAGAAGGGTAAACAGATGCAACAGGGTGAGAAGACGCGACAACATAGGGAGATGCGAGCGACCCATATCAAACCTTACCCTGGAATGGGCCACTGTCTCTGTGCCTGTAGGAGACTCCTAGGCTATTTTAATAATAAATATTTATATCCATGAAAGCAAATTCAGAAGGATTTCTATCCCAGGGGAGTGCAGATCGATAGATCTGAGCAAACCTCACCTCCAGGCTGACCACTTAACACCGTTATCGCCGATTAGGGCTGCATGGCCCTCTGGGAGGTGTCGGTTCTCCTCTTGTCCTTGGTAGGTCCACCCCATTCTTGGCCCCAAGAGGAAATCAATAACAGGATGGAAGAGTCGATAACCAGGACATCTGCCTGGTTGCAGTGGCTCACCTTAGACCTGAGTTTGGTTAGCCCTCCTTCGTCCTGCAAACTCCCATTCCCCCCGACACCCTCTCAAAGCTCCTGGACCCCTCCTTTGATCCTTCGCTCCTTATCTAAAATCAGTCACAATGCTGCCTACTCTTTAGAGTATGGAAAGAAAGACTTGGCTATCTTTTGTCCCACTTTCCAGGAGTAAAGGAACTTACCAGACTTCATGGATTGGGTCATTTCCTGCCTCATGGCCCGTGGCGTGCTCCCTGCTGCCGACTGTTCAGTCACCAGGTACTGACGGAGCAGAGGGAGCTGGCTGGGTTTCTGATCGTGGTCCGCCTGCGTTTCCCTATGCTTGGTCTGCAGTTGATAGATCCTCTGCTCCTGAAGCATCCAGCTATTGACCCGCCCAGGGAAAGAAAGAAAAAAAATGGGAAAAAAATCAATTAATACTAAACGGCTTAACAAAACCCTGTGTAGCACAGGCCTGACGCTTAGAGGGTAGGGAGGAGTTGGGGTGTCTCAGTGGCAACAGTGGTTATGGGGACAGGGTCAGCCAGCTAGAAAAGATGATGTTCCAGGGACAGGAAGCCAATATGGTAGGCGTGAGCTCTCTCCCTCTCTCTCTCCCTCTCTCTCTCTCTCTTACACATGCTCACACACATACACATATACACACACAGAGCAGCTCAGTCTGACATACTCTAATCTGGGAGCAAGGAGGATAGTGTAGTACATGGTCATTGTGAATTGGTGGAGGGTGAAACATTGCCCCAAACAGAAGGACTAAAACCAAACTCATTGAAGGGGTGGATAGTTTTCTGTTTTATGGGTGTTTTTTTCTGGGGGGAATGGGGGAGGGAAGGGTGAGAGAGAGAAGATAATGTTTTGTCCTGAAAAGGTAATACCATTTACATGTTGCAGGAGTGTCACCCCAGGCATTTCTTCGTGCATCTCCCTCTCACACCACCACATGCAGACATACATGAAGCTTTTTAAAGGGGGGGGGCAATTAAATGGGGAGCACCATACCTCAGCTGCCAGGCCCTCTCTCTTCTGCAGGCGCTGGCTTTGAAGGCTCAGGATTTTTGCATCTCGCTGTTCCAGCTGTAAAGAGTTTACATAGGGAGGGAGCAAGGAAGGATCATGAATGTCAACCAATGAGCAATTAGCATGACAAGACTAAAGTATTGATCCACTAAAGCTCACTGCTCTGTGTAGCCCCAGAGGGAGAGCGGCTCCCCTGTCACTAACTCAGTGCTGTTCAGAACCTGCAATGTTGGGTGGTTACTTTTGCAGCCCTGACCTCCTACTCCCGGCAGGGGAGGGTGGCACCCTCATGCTGCTTATCTCAAGGTGGCCCCTATCCCTGAGCAGAAAGCTGTAGAAAAGAGCATAAAGAATGGAAAGATTTTGGCTGTTCTCTCCATTTTTTTAAAAGCAGTTTCCTCCCGATGGCACCAGGCAGTTCTATGTATTGATTGGAGAAGGGCTAGGGCGAAATCCTGGCCTGACAGTTGGGGCTGGAACTAGTGTAGTTTACCATTCTGTGTGGTCAGGGCAAAATGCCTTCAGGAGTACCAAGTTCTGGTACTTCCAAATATGGACTTCTTATTTTAAACACTAATGACCCCTGTGGGAGAGAAAGGTGCTGTCCTGCTAGAGACACCCTCCTCACATGTAAGGTTATAATGCGTCAAAAGAAAAAATGATGAAGTCTGGGACTTGGCAGACATGGAGTTTAGCTAACACAGCCAGGTGGGGCAGGGCCTCATGAGCTTCTCTGTTCTCCACAGAGTCCTTTCTTTGTTAGGCTCAAATATAAACACACAAACCTCTCTTCGTCCCTTCTTTAATCTGGTCCAGGTCTTCACAAATTCATTTCTTAAATTACTTTTCTAAGTTCTCTCCCTACCCTTCTTTAAAGACCCACTAGCTGGCGAGTTCCTCTAGGAAATCTCCCAGGTAGAGGTCACCTCATTTCCTGTGGACTCCTAGTAGGTGCCTAACACTTATCCTGATGGGTAATATAGGAAGGTCTCTATACTTCTCTGTGCTCTGTACTCAAAGAACTTACAGGCTAGATGAATCAATGGGCTGCCAATTGACAACAAACCATCCATCCCTCCATCCTCCATCAACTATGCATCCTTTAGCCATCCATTTGTTGACTCATGGAAGCCGTGTTTACTGAAAATTTCTTATAGTCAGTCTATAGTCAGCTTCTTGCTAAAAATACAATGGTGTAGCAGAGACCAGGGTGCTTTCTGATAACCACTTTTTCCTCTTCTTCCAAAGCATATAGGTAATCTGTATTTCCCTCTGTTGTGGTAGGGCCATGTGACTGAGTTCTGGTCAAAATCATGTGGGTGGAAGTGATGTGTGGCTGGCTCATGAAAACCTCCCACGCGATCCTTTTATCTGTTCCTCTTCACTGTGCTTTTTGACTTTTTGTGTAAATGAAAATGTAGCAGTTCCTGTTATTTTTACTGACTAATTAAAATGGTGAACAGGAGTAGACATGGTACTTGATTTCATAGAACTTACAGCCCAGTGGGTGAGAGAGAGATATTAATAAAATAATAATGAATGAAAATAAAATATTAAACATGAATGTAAAAGCACAACTGTGATAAATATAATAAAGGAGACAGTTTTCTGAGCCAACATAAGCATATTCCATAGGAAGTGAACGTAGGCAACGGTCATTGCACAAGTAAGTTGATAATCTGAAGAGTGAGGGTATAGGATGGAACACAAAGTCGATGTTGTAAGGAGTGAGGTACATTCTAGAAATTGGAAGAACTCCAGTGTGAGTAGAACACAGATCATGGAAGGGATAGGTGCCATATAAGGGTGGGATCTTGTAGGCCTATGGATTTCAGTTCCCATGCTAAGATCATTGGGAAGTCACCCCAGTGTTTTAAGGAAGACTGCTAACAAAATCATATTTGCATGCTGAAAGTTCTGGTAGGCTACAAATGGACAGTTCCATTTTTAGTTATATGGTGGACAAGAAAACCCCAAAATCCTCCTACCAAATGTTATTATATTTCAATAAACTCAAGCATACATTTTAAATAAATGGTTAAACCTGTGAGTATAGAACCTCCCAAGTGCCAGGAACTTAGAGGGAACCTAAATGGAAGCAGTCATGGAACGTGTATCTGCCTTGAGGATCACTGCCCAGTCTCGAGAACTGCAGGGTTTGTTGTGGCACCAATATGGGGACAATGTTTGTGAAAGTCAGCAAGTTGGAAATAATAGCCACACAAAAAACTGAGACCCTTAAAAGGATAACCTAGGGAAAATAATTCAATTGTTGTGACAAGGATGTTTATCTTTTCCTGGCCCATAACAGGGAAACCCTCTCCCTTGAAATGTTGTGTCCATCCATGCCTTACAGGCTTTGAGATTTGCACTTTCTCCTTACCAAGTTCAGACACTTCTGAACTGAAAAAGTTCAATCTGGTTTGGTCTCAAGCTAACAATATTTCTGGGGTGTTAGGCAGGAGCAAATCCAAAACTACTCTGAAGGGCCACAGTTTCCCAGAGGTCCCCTAGATATCCTGTGGTGAAAGCCCTGTTGAGCACCTACCCTCATGTTATAAAACTAAAATCCATGAGTAGTATGAGTAGTAAACAGCAAAATGAAACCTCTGAGCTCTTCAGGTGTTAGGCCAGTCTAGTAGGAATAGCAAAATAAGTATGCTTAAAGTGATTAAAAGCATAAAAGAAGGTATCAAAATCATACAAAAATATTCAGGCATTCTCCAGCAAAAGAGAGAATGGATTGGAAAAGGATACGAGTCACGTATCTGGATCAAGGATGCAACTCTCTTACCAAATGTGCAGGACTCTTGGTACTGATCCAATTTAGGAAGCAGCTGTTTTATCTTTTTATTTTCTTCCTTTATGTTAAATATGTTATTTCTATAGGACAAACCTCTCACCTTGCTTTGTAGTGACATCTAATATATAAGGGCATAATGACTGCCCCAAAGCCAGGAAACATTTTCCATATTTAAAGAACTGATGGTCAGCTCATAAGACATTCTCTCTGTTATGATTGTTGAAATGTCTCATAAAGGAAAATATCATCTCAGTGTGATTTCTTTGCTTCTTTGCACTCTTCAGCTCAATGTTCTCTTTCCAGCTGGGCACAAATTGAGGACACTGGCCTTTTCAATGGTGGACAAAGAGCCATAATGGGAGGGAGGTGGTAAGCATCAAAGGAAAGCTCAAAATAAGGAAGGCTCATTATTTTAACAGAAACTTTTTTCTTGCTACTGTTTCAAAAATTATTCCTATGCCTCACTAGAGAACTAGGAATAAGTAATGCAGTAACATCAAGAGGCTGCTACATCAGTTTGAGCTGGTGCTTTGGATGGACCAATGCTGCTTCATAAACCCTGGGATATTCTTTTATGGTCCCAGCCTCAAATTGCAGTAAAGGTTTTCAGTCGTTAAGACACTTAAGATGGAATCTGGTGATCCCAAGCTAACGGAACCAGGTCATCAGGTCATTTTTATTCACCTCAGTTTTATGAGACACTGATCCCCTTAAAATGACTTTTAGTTAGTTACCAGATCTATCATCAGAAAAAAATCTTTGCAGAATGGACCTTAATATTCCCATTTCTCAGCTGACAGATCTAGGAAAAAGCAAAGATCCCAATTCTTTGACTTTATGTTAGAGCCAGGGGGTAGGAAGAATGCCCTTTAGCAGGTTTAAAGAGAGTCAAATTCATGCAAAGCCCCAAGAACAGCAGAGGCTGGTAGGTTATTTCTAAGTGAAGCAAGTCAAGGAGAAAGAAAATAACAAAGCAGTTGATGATGCTTATATGTGGAGCACAAGAAGCTAAATAAACAATTAAATAAGCTAAACTAAGAACTAATCCTAGAAAGTTGACTATAGGACTGAGACTACCAGAGGGGAAGGGACAGGCATAAGAATAAGCTGGGTAGGGTGTGCAATGGGATACGTGGTGGACTGTGGCTGTTTGGGTGGTGGATACCAAGTGGCGCCACCTGAGAGGGGAGATTCTATACTTCTAATACACAAGCAGTGTTGTAAAAATATTATCTCCATTAAAAAAAAAAAAAAAGAGCTGCCGAGGGCACGATAGCTAGAGAACCAGGTCACAGCATGGTTGGTAAGCCTGAAGACCTGAAGATCTGCTTTGAGATGATAGCTTTATTTATAGCATTCTGAGGGAAAAGAACAGATGAGAGGCACAGAGGAAAACTTTTCACTGAGTGCATTATACTCCTATAGGTGATGTATTCATTTCCTAGGGCGGTGGTAACAAACTACTACAATTTGGGTGACTTGCAAACAACAGAAATCTACTCCTCCACAGTTCAGGAGGCTAGAAGTTCCAAACCAAGACCTTGGTGAGGTCATGCTCTGATATATGTGTGTGTGTGTATGTTGAGGGGGAGCGATGGGGGGGGGGGAACCTGTAGTCTTTTCTTGTTTCATCCTCACTTCTGATGGTTCCTGGAAATCCTTGGTATTCCTTGACTTGTGGTATCTTTCCAGTATCTGGCTCTGCCTTCACATGGTTTTCTTCCTTCTAGTCTGTGCATTCTTCCTCTTCTTAGATGATTATCAGTCTTCAGAGTTAAGGTCCACACTAGTTCAGTATTTTAATGAAAGATATCAGCAAAGATGCTATTTCCAAATAAGGTCACTGCTTGAGATTCTCAGTGTATCCACTTCTCACTGTAGGTGGGCAGTATTAAACTGTTTACCCTTGGTTTTTCTGTTCTTTTGGTTTGCTTTTCAGCTGCCATTGACTGAAATTGTACAGGTTTCAGGCATCCAGTTTCTCACCTGGGCATTTGTATATATCACACCATGCCCACCACCAAATGTCCAGTCACCATCCACTACCTATCAATTGATCCCTTCTACTCATTCCACTTTCAGTTTCCCCCATTTTGTTGTCAGAGTCTATGAGTTTGTTTTGTTCTGTCAATTTTGCTCCTTTATATTCCACAAATAAGTAGAAATCATATGGTATTTGTCATTTTCTGTCTGATTTACTTCACTTGGCGTAATTCCCTCAGCATCCATTCGGGTTGTTGCATGTGGCAAGATTTCACACACATATATTTTGATAGCTGAGTAGTATTCCATTGTGCATATATATCATATCTTCTCCATTCAACGATCTGTTGCTGGCAGTTAAATTGTTTCCATATATTAGCTATTGTAAATAGTGCTGCAAGGAACACAAGAATGAATTATCTTTTCAAATTATTCATGTCTTCATATTCTTTGGATAAATACCCTGAAGTGGATTTGCTGGATCAAGTGAAATGGCTATATTTAATTTTTTGAGGAACACATACAGTTATTAGTGACTGCACCAAGAATCAAGTAATACTCCTACCAATGGTGTACACAGGGGTTCTCCCCTTCCCCATTCCCCACAACCTTGCTACTTACTGTTTCTTGGCTTTTTGATGATGACCATTCTAATCAGTGTGAGGTGAAATAGTGTTATGGCTTTTAAGTTGCATTTTTTCTAATGATGACTAAGAAAGAACATGTTTTCATGCTTTTGTTGGCCAACTGTCTATGTTAGAGAAATGCTATTTAGAGCCTCCAACCCTTTTTAAAAATAATTTAGTTGTTTTTTTTTGTCTTTAAATTCTATGAGCTGCTCATATACTTGGGGTATTAACCCGTTGTCTGATATATGGCTTGCAAATACCTTTTCCCATTCAGTAGGTAGCCTTTTACTGTTTTAATGATGCATTCTTTCACTGTGCAGAAGCTTTTTAATTTGATGTAGCCCCATCTGTTTGGACTCTCTTTTTGTTTCCCTTGCTGTTGGAAATGAATCCACAAAGACATCCCTAAGGTCAATGTTGCATCACTAATCACTTATCCTTTCTTTCATGTATTTTATGGTTTCACATCTTCTATTCAAAGATTTAATTCATTTTGAATTAATTTTTAGAAATGGTAGAAGAGACTGATCCAGTTTCATTCTTCTGCATGTGACTGTCCAGTTTTCCCATATTATCTATTGAAGAGATAATTTCCTTCTCCATTGTATACTCTTGGCTCATTGTCATAAATTATTTGTCTGCATGTGGCATGTGTATCTTAAAAGAGTGGGGGATACTGTATATTTGTTTCTTATGTTGGTTTTCTCTGTTGTCTATGATTCATACGTACTGGCTCTTATTCCTCCCTAGGTTTCTTCCCCATCAGGAATATTTCTGTAACAGTCTATGTGGACAAATGACATACAAACAAATGCATACTTTGAATCTGTGCAATGTAGGGTACAATTTGATTTTTATTATAACATTTTCTAGGGTATGGTTCCTAATGATGTTCATATAATTAGTAGATTTGGGGTGGAAGCATGATGGCTATTAGGTCAAAGAGTAAATAGCGAGTGAATCAAGGCAGTAGTAAAGAAAGGTTGGTGGAGTAGTTCACCAGTAACTCTAACAGTTTATCAATAATTATAACAAATCTAGCTATGAGATAGCTATTAACTTTATAGTTCATAGACTTCCTATCAATAGTTATATAACTAGCATTGTTCCAACAGAAGATTTGAAATTTATACTCTTTACAGTGTTCTTTCTCATACAGAAGGAACGTACACTTAAAAGACACCACCTTATTTTTGAAATTTGGTACCTGTCAATTTTGAGCCCACTAGCCCTGTTCAGGTGAATGTTTATATAATGTCTGATATCATTGTCTTTATATATCAGTATCTCATGTTCACATATTGTGTCTTTAAAAATATATCTTGTCATCTATTTAAGTTTTCTGCTCTGGTTATAGGGGAATACATATATCCGCAAAGAACCATTTGCATTTTCTTTGCTTGCCGGTGTGTCACCTTTCTGAATATGGTTATAATCAGATAATATAATCCCTATTGAGAATAAGGGATTCTTTATTGTTGAAATTTGTGCTTTTAACTTATAAAGGAACTTTCTACATCTTAGGTCTCAAACTCCTGTTTCTGTTTATTCTTGAGGGGAAAGTCAGAAAGAAAACACTATGCCTTGCACATAGTAAGAATTCATTCACTATTGGTTTCATTTAGAAATTCAAAGCAATATTTTGATTCAAGATATACTGGAGGAATAAAGACAGATGATACTTGCTCACTGAAGAAAAAATGATATTAGAACAACACTCAAATGTACCAAATGCATCAAAATAAATTCATATGAATTTAAATTGTACTAATGCTATCACAACATTACTAAAAGAAGCAACAAGAGAAGTTTTTTTAAATCACTGGAGAAAGTTCTTTTTGACTATGAAAACACAGAAGTCATAATTTTCATCATACAATTTCTATGGACAAAAATCATCATAATCAAAGTAAAATATTGTGTGGAATTTTATAATTCATATCACTGACAAGTTGTTCACTTCTACAATATATAAAAAGTGCTTAGAAATCAATAAAGTCCAATAACTAATGGAATACAAGCAAATAGTTCATAGAAAAAGAAATACAATATCTTAAACATATAAAAACAATCTCCAAGAGAAACAGATTCTAACAGAAATAAAAACTAGATCATCACTGAGGTAAAATTTGATACTTAATATACTGATAAAATTCCAAAATTAATGATAGCATAATATACTGATGAAGATGTGAAAAAACACATTTTCATACATTGCTGGTAGCGGTGGAAACTGGTACAACCACTGTGGGATACAGTTCCTCAAGATCCATTAAAATTGCATACACATAGCCTTGGACCTAACAAGTTCAGTTCTATGAATTTATACTACCGAGGCACCTGCACTGTGTGAAATGGCTCATGTAAAAGGCTATGCATTCATAATAGCTAAAGATTAGACACTACCTAAATATCTGTCAGTGGACACTAGCTAGATAAATAATAGTTTATTCTACAATGAGATACCATGACTATAGGATTTCTTCTCTATAGACATTGTAGGAGAATGAAATAGGTGACAGGAGAGGTCAAGAAATACATCTATTATAATATCTATAAAATCAAAATATTGCAAAATAATAAAAGGAAAAGGTAAAGATGAGTCCAATTTATTTATATTTTCTTGTATGCTATTTATGTAAAAATGGAGAGGGGAATCTAGACACACATGTACTTCTATTTGTATAAAATATTTTGGAAGGATACACAAAAGGTAGATTACATGGGCTGGTATTGAGAGAGGGAACTAAGTAGGTGAGAGGCGTGGGGAGAGAATTTCTTTTCTTTTTTTTTTGAGATTAGGTCTCACTATATTGCCTGGGAAACCGCAGACTCTTGTTGCCTGGGGTACCACGAACTTAAGTGATCACCAGCCTCAGCCTTCCAGGTAGCTGGGATTACGGGCATGTGTCACCACGCCCAGCTATTTTTGGGGACTAGGTCTCATTATTTTGCCCCGGAGGGTCTCAAACCCACAGACTCAAGTGATTCCCAGTCCCAGCCTCCCTCTATAGGGTGGGGTTTATGAGGGCACACACCACCGCTCCCAGACTGGGGAGACAATTTTCAAGGTGTATGTTGTACACTTTAATTTTTTAACTTTTGACAATTTAATAAATTAATTTATAGATCATTCACACAAAGGCACACCAATAACAGCAAGCACAGATCCAGGGTCTGAGAAATAAATACCTAGAACAATAGGTACTCAGTAACATTATCAGTCCATCAGGCCTTGGGAGTTAATGATATACATTATAATTAGGGTGAATGGAACTTATCAAACCTGCCTGTCCTTTGAATTTTCAGAACTTATCATACATATCTGTGTAATGAACTACTGGTTAAACAAGGAGTAGCCTCTGGGGTTAATTGCAGCCAATTATAAAGTAAAAATGAACATTGTTACAATAATCAAGAAGTCTGGAGATCTGGCTTTCACAGCTAGCTGTGAGCTTGGTATACAGGGAGCATTGTTTCTAATGCTCCTTTCAGTTGTAATTTTCCTTGAAGTATCCTAAGTGCAGCATCCTTTACCAGAGTGAATGATCAAGCTCTTAACGCTGAGGTTATGTCAGAGTTTCAGTTTTCCAAAGTTGGGAAGACCAATGCATCTCAATCTGATGCTCATAAATAGCTGGTGGAGTGCAAAGCACAAGCACTACTTTGGAAAATAGGTAGCATTTAAAGGTTAAATGTGCATCTACCGTATAACTCAGGACTATAAATCTTTAGGTATTTATTAAAGAAAAAAAAAGGATCTGAGCTTGTGTGTGCCACTCATTTTCCTCCCTGATTGGATTCTTGATCAGCTATACACCTACTGAGCATGAGGACTAAACACTAACATAAGATGGGAGGGCAGAAAAGCTTTGAATTCATGGAAATATTACTGAGCTTTTGGAACTACGCAGCTTTGAATATCCTCTTCCACAAGAGCCCTCTAACATGTGAGATTAAATGTCATTATTACTCAACTAACAGAAGCTGAATTTTCTGCTATTTGCTGCCAAAAGTTTTCATAGCTGTTTTAGTCTGCTGGGGCCACTATTATAAAATCCTAGATGAGATGGCCTAAAGAACAGAAATGAGTTTTCTCAAAGCAATGGGGCTGAAAGTCCAGCAGGGTCTGTTCCTAGTGAGTACTCTTCTTCCTGGTTTGCAGGTTCCCATCTCGCTGTATCCCCATATGATCTTTTGTATGTGTGTGGGGAGTGAAAATAAGCTCTTCTGTGTTTCTTATTATAGGGGTACAGAACCCATTATGATGACCCCACATGTATGACCTCATCTAAACTTTATCTCCCAAAGGTCACATCTCTAAATAGCATCACATCCGGAGTGAGGACTTTAACATGTGAATCTGGGAGAGAGTTATAAACAGTCCATAGACCAACTGATAGAAAAGTCCTCTGTTCACGTGCAGGAATATTCACTAACATATGAAAATAAGTAAAGAAAAACCTTTCTACGTTTTAATGGTATTCTTCACAGAAATCATGAGACTTCCATAAAGGAGACTGTATAGCACACAAAAATATGGCAAATATATGAACTATACCCCCTGAAACACCAAAGAATGACAAAAATGGAACCATCTTTCTATGAAATCAGTAAATGTTCATTGAATGCCTACTATGTGCACTATATATTTTGGGGATTCAAAGGTGAAACTGCTAGGGTTTTAAACTTCTATAACCTATTAGGAGAGATAACAGGCACCCAAATGAGTGAGGAAGAAAGAGTATCACATTCACCCTGTGGAGCTACAGGGTGCTATGGAAATTCAGCATGACAAGCAAGAGCTTCATGGAAGAGGTGAGATCTGGTATGTCCTTTAGATTTGCGGGAGGATATTTACAGAAGCCAGCTGTGAACTCCTGAAGGGAACATGATGGTTCTGATCTGCTTTGGGCCGCCCTCTCTCAGAACTGACTCTCCTAGCTGACCAAACTCGTCATAAGTCCAGGACAAAGTTTTAAGGCTGCACCTACTGATGTAGAGGAATTGTTAATTGCCTGGAAGAAAAGTGATACTAATAGTTTGGGGCTAATATAGTATTCAGGAATTTGGCAAAGACGTGAACCCACAGCTACACAGCTATAATACACTTACAAATATAAAATCTGTGTTTACTTTGTTATCAGACCATAGTTACTATCCTCCTTCGCTTACTACAGACAATAGTCCTTCAGCCTTCAACAAACTATTGGGAAAATTGTTGGAATTCCAAAGGTCAACCAATTGATCCTTTAAAGAGAACTAAAGAAAATGTATGCCAACAACATAATCTCTTGCAAATTTTCATTCATCTCTACCATGTGCCACTTTTATTATTTCATTCATCTCTACCATGTGCCACTTTTTATTGGTTCAACTATTGTACAACCTAGGATGAGAGTTTAAATAAAGGTCTAGATGCATCAGTCTGTCTATTATGTACAAGTCACATATGAAATGGTTGCATACAATCTGTTCTATCTTCCTCCTTTGGCAAACACTGCATTCAATATTCATTCCCCACTCTTGTAAACAGTCATCTCTCTTGGGCCTAGCAGTGGAAAACAAAAGGATGGTGCCAGGGAAGAGTCTTTCCAGGTGTTGGAAATACAGGGAATTCTAGAGTTCTGGATAGTGGAGTGGTCTGGACTCTGGGAGGCCTGGTGAGTGATGGGGGGTGGGGGGTCTCCTCCTTTGATTCCCTGGACTTGAGCACTGGGAGGAGATTAGAAGGAACCAGAGTGGGACCAGAGCAGAACCCCTTAGAACAGAATAGAACTGAGTCCCTCTTGTGGGACTCTCAGGACTCTCTCCTGCTAGTCAGCATTGAGAAGCCTTTTGAAACTGCATGAGCTTCAGTTCGCCATCTGTAGAAGAGGTCATGAAGCTGCTGCTGCCACTGCCACTGGTGGTTGGAAGGCCTAAGGAAATTTGACTATAGATGTGAAAGTGCGTTGTAAAGGTGCCATGATGAGTATTATGTGGCTATTATGCTGGACTTTGTTTGTTTTCCATTGTGCCATGTACTCAGCCACGTACTCAATCAAAAGGTAAAACAGCTCCTGTTGTGCACATGCTCCTGCAAACTCATTAGCATAGAGGAACAACAACAAAAGCAGACGTGGAGAGCTGATGACAAAGGAGCAAAGGTTATTAATATCCATCTCTTAGGTTTTATTTTCCCTAAACCTCCAGGTCCAGATTAATTTTTTTCCCCAGACCCTGAGCTTGTGGACATGTGCTCATTTGCATGGCTGATTTAGGCTCCCAGATTGATTCTGGGTGAGGGGCATTACTCTTCAGCTGTGAGGTAGGGTAACTGCTGCATTAAGCAGGAGGTTGACCGATATCTCGGTGGCTCAGCCTGCAGAGAATATGCAGTGCAGCTTTGTAGCACAAGCAGGCAGCTGAATGAGTGGGGTGTGCCAGGGAATGAATTACACCAGGAGCTTCTGCATCCATAAAAATGAGGCCGCTCTGGGGTCAGGCGGGTGGGTGATGTGTCACAGAGGCAGGTTAAACTGATCCGACCCTCGGGCTTGCTGATTTGAAGCTGACAAAAGCCCAGTGGCTCTGGGCTCAGAATGATCTTACTATTGTCTCTGGCCATTTTGAACCAGGAAAGTCTCTGAATTTTCTTTCTTAGGATTGTATTTTCTTTCTCCTTTTTAAAAAACCATTTCATCCTATTTGCACAGGAAACCCGAATCAGTTGTATTCTTGGGGTAGGGATTTTGGCATGTCTGGGACAAAACCATCCTATCTTTATCCTCTTTTAGCATCTTGCTAAGTAGAACAAATTGTGCTATTTCTGTTTTTTTGCTTTTCAAAAGCAATTACTTCCCTGTCATTTCTAGACATTCAGGCAAGAAGAGTCTGCCTTGATTACCCATCTTTCCATTCCCCTCCCCCTTTCAAGTCCTCAGGCTCCTGCACTGCTAGGGAAGGATTCAATTAAATGAAGTGTCAATGGAGCTACAACGGTTTCAGGTCAGAGACGTCAGTAAAAAGCCGTGGAGCTGTGGTGCCCCTGTGTATGTAAATGTATATATTTATACCGGGGATGTCAACTTTCAGGACTCTCCTCCTCTGCTCTTCCCTGATCAAAGATGATTGCTGAGGCAATTACCGCAAAGGAAAAGAAAATCAGGGCCTCCCTTCATCCTCGTGCTGTCGGGGTTTAATTGCGTGGAATAATGGAGCTAAGTCCCTTTCCTTTGCACACAGCCATACTTAGACACACAAAAACTTTCACGCATGGCTGTGTTGGGACGCAAACACAGGGAGGCAACACAGAAAAGCCTCCTTGCCCCTCAGTCCATCCGCTTGTACATGGACACAGCGCTGCCTGTGACACAAAGGAAAATGCTGTCCTCTATGGCTAATGCAATAAAGACAACGCATAATACCTGGCCCACATTAAAAATGAGGTTTTTGTCATCCTTTAACAGACAATTTTTATCCCCTTAAAAAAGAGATAGCTTTAATTTTTTTTTTTGAAAGGGGGAGGAGACCACAGGGAGAAGTTACAGTCACAAAAATACACAAATTCCTCAAATCGCTTTTGTCATTTAATTCTTCTGTACACAGTCACAGAAGTCGTAGGTCTCTGCACAAACACTTCATGTTAAAGCCCCTCTCAGACCTAGTTTGCTTTGTGTGTGCAGCTACAAGGACGAGTCGAGTATTCTACGCTATTCAGTGTGTTCTAGGCTATTCTGTTTTTGTTCTTCTGTGACATGAAGAAAGAGTCAAACCTGCATCGACAAATATTAGGAATGTCATTCAGAGGCAGAGCATTCGCATTCCCTCGCTAATTAGTTTTGCTATGTCCAGGCACCAGGAGTGCGCTGCTTCTGGCTGGAGTGAGTCCTTGTTCTTGTGCACAACACAGGCTCTAAAGCATCCACATGGCAGATTTAGGTTTCGTTTCAGGCTTCCAAGGGCTGTCAGATTTTAAATATTATTATTTGGCCTAATTGGTTCCTCCTTTGATGGCAAGAGAGTAAAGACGGGGGGAAAAAACCCTCACAAACCCTGTCATCAACACAAAGACATGCTGCAGACACTCGGCTTTGTGTTACAACTACCAGAAGTTTCCCTTTTTCTTTCTGTGGATTAAGTAATTAAGGCTGTGTGAGTGAAGCACATGTCCATGGTTTCTAGGACAGTGAAAGATCAACCTATTTTTTCAGGAAAAAAGAATTTAGATCTCATTCTTACTATTGTGACTGTTGAAATTACTTTTTTTTTCTGAAAATTTCAGGAAGTCCACAGTGGTGGTACAAACCAAAAAGGTTCCCAAAGCACATTCTTTTAGAAGTTTGGCCAAAACAGCACAGTTGAGCCCTCGACTGTGTCACTGATGTTTTTGCTTGCTCATTTTGCTCCTCTGGCTGGCCGCTGGAGCCCGTACTTGGGTTTTGTATTCCTGACCCCCTTTCTCTTGTGGGTCTTCACTATCTCCTCGTGTGCACGTCTGGCCCCAGCTTCCAGGATGCTGATGAGCTGGGGCTGTGGCCAGTCCTGAATATTTGGTTTAGTAGGGGAAGCAGAAACTTAAACAGATAATTACAATACAGGGAAAAGGCCATGGTTCAGGTGATGGGCTAGTACTCTGGGGCATACAAGACCTATCTGGCAAGAAAGGGGGTGGCATGGGGTCTTTCTTTGTGATGGGGATTCCTGGACCAGAATAGCTGGCAGGATACCAGGTACAATCTTCAAAACAGTCACCTTCACCTTGCATTTGAAGTTACTTTTTAAAGTGGTTGACCTTCCTAACCCTATTTGATGGGAAGACCAATGCCCTCTCCAGATTTCTGCAAGACCCAGGGTAAGAGTGCCTTGAAGTATATGTCCTACTGTATATTTTATATCACTGGCATTGAACTTCCTTTGGTGTATTCCTCTCCCCTGATCTGGACTAATCACAACTTGGTAATTTCCCTGCACAAAGGCTTGGAACTTGGTTGTATGAGCTGCCAACAAAGGGTGTTTGCGTGGACATCCTGGATTTGGGGGGACAGGAATTTTACAACCATTTTCTTTATCCTTTCTCAGTTTTCTAAAACTTCTACCTTTCCTTGCCACAGTGCCTTCCCAAAGACTACTCCCTCAGCAACTCAGCTCTCCTTACTTCATTATGGAAAAAATAGAGTTCTCTGTCCCCTCCACTATTCAGGGTGCTTCTGATACTCCTGGTGCATGGCCATTGTGTTTCAGTAATGTATGCATGCATGCATGTGCGCACGCGCACACACACACAGCAGAGGTCTCTGTACAAGACTGATTTCCTCATTACCTTCCCACCTAGGCAGGGTCATTCCACAAACAGTTATTATGCAACAACCGTGTTCCTGGCTGTGTTGTAGAGGCACTGGGGACACAGTGGGAAACAAAGAATCCTTGCCCCCAAAGGGTCAAATTAGTTTCAGATACCAGTACTGTTTTTTTTTCCCCCAGGAAGTAAAATGTGTTTAATAACATTGCTGCATAGGGTTCTCACTTTAGCTTTCTTCTGCTGTCTTATTTTTCCTTATCCCACCTCACAAGCTCTATAATCCAGTCGAAGGTTGACGTCTGCAATGTTACCAGTCCATTTCTACTGCTGGAACTTTGCAAAGGCTATTTTTAAAGCTAACATTTGTTACGCTCTCTTCATGAGCTTTGCTAAGTGCTTCATATTCATCCTTCCATTTAATCCTCACAAAAACTCAATGAGGTAAATAATATTTTCATTGTATAGATGAATAAACAGGAGATTAAAGCAGTTATATTTCCTTGCCCAATAGCTGGTTTCTACCTATTAAAATCTCACTCATCCCTTCACATTCAATCTTGAGTTGTGATCTCTGCCACTTTTGAAGTTCCATACCACTGTGTTTCAGCTCTGACTAACATAATTCACAATCTATATTAAAGATATTTTCCCAACTATTAGACTGCAACATCCTTAAGGATAAAGGGTGGGATAGCTCACCTCTGAGTCCATTCTATTGCTTGCATAAGAAGGCAACAGTAAATATCTTTGAATTAAATAATCATAGCAAATGACATCTCAAAATCATCACTTGAATTATATGTATTTGCTAGAGCATTCAGAAACTGTCCTTGTTAGGGCTAGAATTTGGAAAAATCATATCATAACTGGATGTGTGGTGACCCTGAATTAGCATGACCCTGAATTATATGAGGCTATCTGTATTAGCATAGGAATAAAATCCTATTGCAGAAGTTAAAGACTAAAAACAAAAATTAAGCCAATAGCATTATCACTAAATAATGAGAGAGCTTACAGCTGTAATTGTAGGCAATTTAATTACCTTTTCAGTGCAGATAAATCTTGTGCAACTGCCCAGGTTAGAATAGATGTGTAGCCTGGAAGAGGTTCTGTCCAAGCGCTCAAGGTCTAGTAGAGCCAAAGGCAGTGGTTGTCTGAGCCTGCGTTCAATTTTTTTCCCCTCTGTCTCTGACAGTGAAGGTGTGACAAAATTTTTTCTCAAGGGTCACCCAGGACTCACACAGAATTCTACTCTAGGTAAGGGCTAGAGGGAATTAGTAGTGTCTGATCTGCTAATTTATGGTGAAGCTGAAGTCTGTCCATTTCTCCTTTAGGCCACATAATCAATATTATTTTACATAGCTAATATTTTACAATATTATTTACATAGCTATATTTTACACACACATATATATATATATCTAGCTATGTAGATAAATGCCAGTGCCTAAGGCAGGTGATGATATGAAAAAATTAGTAAAATAAGAGAAGACAGACTTGACCACTGGAATAGAAGCGTGTTCAAAGGAAGTGGTGCAATATGGATGGTGGGACTCAATAAACAGAACACAGTTCATTTTCGCTGAGGCTGTTACTCATTTACAAACAATGGGCTGTGCCTTATTGATTTTCACTGGTCATCAAGTCACCTATTAGCTGGTTTGTGCTCTGCTTCCTTCCTCCTCCTTTAGAAAAATTTTGCTATTCAGCTGCTTTGAACTTTTGTCATTTTGTGTTATGTTTTGAACAAATCAAATGTCAGGTCAATCATTTTTTTTTTTCACTTGAAGATGAAATTAAAAGTTTCCCAAAAGGGACAGATTTGTACATGGTCAGGAAAAAGACTTCTGGCCACAACTCAATCACGACCTTTTGAGGGTTATGCAAAGCATTCTAGCAACAGTTTTCAGAGGCTCTTACCCTCAGTTGGTTGGGTTTTTTCTATTTGGTCCTCCGGATCTATGCTGCATGCTTCAACTCTCTTCTCTGTGCTGGAGAGACTTGATGACATCAACTAGTCTCCTTATCTCTGGCTTCTTGTTGGTTCAGCCAAAGGCGATCAGTAGGAGGAAAGAGATCTACTCCTTCTCAGCAGATCACTTAAAGGCAGTTGTGTTCTTAGATTAGAAGCCGTAACTTTCCCATGGTGTCTTCTCTCCCTTCTCACTGTCAAGGCAAAAGGTGGTAACGGTTTCCCTGTTGTGTAAGCAGCCCAGGACACTGCACTATCCTGTGTCATTTCCTACCTAAACTTCATGTGAGTGTGCTTTTGTGAGTCCTCCTTGAATTCCTACTCCCACTGTGACAGCTGTTTCTTGCTGGGACCCTGACTGATAGCCTCTGGTCCTTCTCTGACTTAACATACATTACTTTTTCTTTTTGAAATACCTCCATAGTTCTCTCACAGTCCAGGCTTATCAATATCTAAAGAGTCAGTTCAGGAATCACACATTACCTAATTCTCAAGAATAACCAATTGCTCCTTATGTTACTACAGGCACTAATCTGTGTCCACTAGACAACTAGCTACATCTTTAGTTTTTTAAAGTGTGGATGAGTGTTTGCATTTGTTCTCCCCAGTATACCAAAAAGCATTCTTTGTTCTGACAGAAGATATTTGCACTTTATGTGATTACTGATGCATTAATGAAAAAAAATAAGGAACTCAACAAAAACTCAACAACTCAACAAAAAACAAACAAGAAATGCAACCAAAAATGGGTTAAAGACCTAAATAGACATTTTTCCAAAGATGGCCCACAGACACATGAAAAATGCTCAATATCAATTGTTATAAGAGAAATGCAAATCAAAATAAAATAAGATATCTCATTCCTGTAAGAATGGCATATATAAAAAAACTGGAAATAGTGTTAATGAGGATGTAGAGAAAAAGGAACATTCGTTCATTGTTGATGGGAATGTAAATTGATGTAGTCTCTATGAAAAATGGTTATAAAGATTCCTTAACTAAAAAAGTGGATCTCTCATATGATGCATAAATATCACTTCTAGATATTTATTTAAGGAATATAAAAATATTAATACGGAAAGACAAATGTACCCTTGTGTTCACAGCAGCACTGTTTACCATTGCCAAGACAGAGAATCAACCAAATGTCCGCTGATAGACAACTAAATAAAGAAATTATAGTATATAATGGAATACTACCTGATTTTTTTTTTTTAAAAAGGTGACATAGAGCCTTTTGGGACAAATGGATGGAACTTGCAAATGATTATACTAAGTGAAATAAGTCAGAAAGTAAAGACAGATACAGGATGGTTTGACCCCTTTGTGGCATAAACAGTGAAAACAAAGTGACAAAGAACAGACAAAATAACTCTAGCCTTTGATAATATGGTGGTCCTCAGAGGAGGTAGGGGTAAGGAAAAGAGGCTAGAGGAGGGGTAGATTAGTGGCGCTTCACTTTTGGTGGAAGGCAAGTGAAACGTACACACACTTTTAGGTGTCAAGTCATACTCCCTAAATTACATAGCTTTGCAAATTAATAAAAATCTGGTGGTAAGAGAAGTTATTGTAACCACTAGGTAACAAGTACCGCCCTTGGCTTCGGGGACAGAGCATGAATACAACAGACAAATTTTCTGGCCTGTTGGGAGTGCACACTCTAAATGAGGTGAAAAGTGGTAGAAAAACTGGTCCAGTCACTATGGAAATCCGTGTGGAGGACCTTCAAACTACTGAAAATGGAACTACCATTTGACCCAGCAATCCCACTACTGGGAATCTATCCAAAGGATACACTCATTCAAAAGGACACCTGTACTCGGATATTCATTGCAGCACTATTTAAATAGGCAGGAAATGAAAACAACCCAAATGCCCCCAAGCAGATGACTGGATCAGAAAGTTGTGGTATATGTGCACAATGGAATATTATTCATCAATCAAAAAAGACAAATATATGTCATTTTCACTAACATAGATGAAACTAAAAGGAATCATGTTAGTAGAAATAAACCTGAAAGAAAAAGAGAAATACAGGATGGTCTCACTTATATGAGGGAAAAGCAGACAAACAAATGGATGAGATGTTTCAAGGGTGATAAGGTTGTGAGAGATTAAGATGCTTCAAGGGTGATAAGGTGATGAGAGAACCCCAGGGTAGACAATGATGTAAAAAAAAAAAAAAATATATATATATATATATATAAAAATTTAAAAAGTGGTAGAAAGATACGTAACTAAAATTTTTGGTATGTTAGATACTAAATGATAAGGGCTAAGGAGACAAAATGATTAAAGGAAGAATAGAAAACTTCGGTGGGGAAGTGCTGAAGTTTTCAGTAGGGTAGTCAGGAGAGGTAACTGAGAAAACAACTAAGTGAAGGATAGTGGGGGAATGGGCATTCCAGGCATAGGAAACAACAAATGCAAAGTCCTGGAGCAGGACCACAGAAGCCTATGGTCTCCTGAGTACAGGAGAGTACAGTAGAAGAATCTAGAAAGAAGAGTAGAAGATGCACTCAGAAAGGCATCAGGTTCACCAGACCAAAGTGCATTAGAATGGGGAGGACAAATGATTTGAAAGAATAATTAAGATGAAGAAAGATGAGGAAACCTAAGGTGATTAAAACAAATTGCACAAAGTACTATAATTACTAGGACGTGGTTATTTCATCCATTTCTTTGAACATTTATCCCTTCTGCTGCCTTCCTCTTCTACCAGAATTAGCAAAGAAAACAAACCAAAGTATGGATAGTCAGCTGAAGAAAAATTAAAATAATTTTTTAGATATAATACTTTCAACCCAAAAAAGAATATTTAGAAGAAAAATAGTATCATGTGTATGACTGGACAGCTGGCAGAAAAAAAAATCTTGGTTAAAAGAATAGGAAGTACAAAGCCCAAAGATGAGAGCATGCTTGGCATATTTAAGAACCAGCAAGGAGGCCAGTGTGGCTGAAGTGCAGTGATTAAGGGAAGAGCAGTAGAACATGAGTTCAGAGAGGTAGCCAGGGGCTATGTCATGTTGGGCCATGTTGGGCCATGCAGGCCAAGGAGGACTTCTATTTTAGTCTAAGAGTATTGAGTAGTCATTGGAGGATTTTGTGCAGAAAATTACATTACCTGATCTACATTATAAAAGACCATCTTGGGCTACTATGTGGGGAAAAGAACAGGCTGGAGGCAAAAGTAGAAACAGAGATACCAGTTAGGAGGGTCTAACCATATCCAGGTGAAAAATGATAGCAGTTTGAACTAGGGTGGTAAAGGTGGAGGTGAGAGGAAGAATCAGAATCAGAATTTTGTTGATAAATCAGCATGACTTAGATGTGGGTGTGAAAGAAAGAGAGGATGGTCCTCAGAGTTTTGTCCCTAGGCTTTCGGTTGAGTCATTTACTAAGGTAGGGAGTACTTAGACAATAATATGATTTCTGATTCAGTGGTTCTTAATGGGAGGACAATTTTGCACTACAGGAGACTCTTGGCAATATGGGTTATGGCAGCTGGGGGATATTGTCTTAGTCTATTTAGGATGTTATACCAAAGTCCAAAGACTGAGTAGCTTAGATACTATAAATTTATTTTTCACAGTTTTGGAGGCTGGAAAGTCCAAAGTCAAGGTGCCAGTAGAATTGGTATCTGACAAAGGTCTGTTTATTGACCTGTCAGATGGTCACCTTCTTATTGTTGCTCAGAGGACCTTTCCTTGGTGAAAGGTCCTGGAGAGAGGGTTCTCTCTCTTTTCATAAGTGCAGCAATCCTAACACTTTTGAGGCCTAATCTAAACTTAGTTTTCTCCCAACTCCCACCTCTGAATACATCACACTGGAGGCTAGGGCTTGATCCTATGAATTTGGGGGGGAGGACACAAACATTCACGCTTTTGTAGGTGTTCTACTAGGATCTTGTAGGTAGAGGTGAGGGATGCTGATAAATACCCTATAATGCATAGGACAGTTCCCTATGATAAGGAATTTCCCAGACCAAAATGCCAATAGTGCCACTGTTGAGTCCTATGCTCTGCATTAAGATTAACTTTTGCTAAATTTGTTAAATTAATGTGTAATTCCACAAATAAACACAACAATCAGGCCTTAACAGAAAACAGAAGGTTAAAAGTAGGCCAAATTTAAATGTCAAAAAAAGACAAAAAGGAATTCAAAATTACTTATCAGATTTTACAACAGCAGTATTTCATGGCAGAAATAAAGAGATCAGAATACTTACTTAAAGAAAGAAAATGTGAACCAAAGATTTTATGTCCAGCAAAACTGACCTTTAAGTTTAAGTTAAGGGGCATAGACAAATTGCTATAATCACTTAAGATTTAAGAGAAATTGTTGCCATGAGTCCTTCTGAAGGGATTTACTAAAAGAAAAAAGGAAGAAAGAAAAGAAAAAACTTTAGATGACTAACCTGACTAGAGATACAGCATTAAAAATGCAGTTATCTGTAGAACTAAGGGAGTTAATGAGAGCTCATGGTATATAGTAGCTATGTGATCTTAAAATGTAAATATGCTACAAATATGAAAGAGTAGATGTGGGGTTAGAAAGAAATGAGAATGACATTGGCAAAAATTATTTCACTTTTTAGTAATCAAAAATTACAGAAGTGATATTAGGGTAATTTTGAATGCATATATAAAATTGGATAAAGTAAATGAATAGGCTATTCTATCATCTCAGGTGCCTTGAGAATCCTTTTGGTGTGAAAAAAATGATAGGTATAACACAAAATATAAATTAGTCTGTAGTCCTGAATTTGAATTGAAGACAGCTATATGAAATAATAAAGCATTTACTTCTCATGATAGGAAATACAGGTTATATTATATACAATAAAATGATATAAGTATTATACTATAACGTAATTATATTGTAATTAAATATATAAAAATATAAATATAAAGATACTTTATTTCATTTACATACATGCATTCATAATACATTGTACATATATCATTTCCTAGCTCAATCCATCAAAAAGAAATACTGACCAACCTCGTAGCATTAAAAATCCTCAGTGCCCTCTTCTATACTTATGTTTATTGCAGTACAATTTATACTGGCCAAGAACTGGAAACAAATGCCCAAAATAGATAATGGATCAAAAAGCTGTTATATATTTACACAATCCAATATTACTTAATGGTCAAAAAAGATAAACTCATGCCATTTGTGGCAACATGAATGGAGCTAGAAGTGATTATGCCATGCGAAATTAGTCAGAAGGAGAAAGATAAATACCGTATGGTTTCACTTACATGTGAAATATAGAGAAACCAAATAAAAGGTCAAGAAAAAGTCAAAACTAGCAAGCTGACCATGGAACTGAAGCATACAGCAAGGGAGGGGAAGGGCAGGAATGTAAAACAGGGGAGGGATGAACATTAGGGAAGATGATGACAGTTCATGGGTGACATAGTGGCAGGAGAACTATGGGAACTACAGCAAGCTAAGAGTGAAAATATTAATTAATTAAAAAAACATTCTTAGTGCCCTGATTGTGATCTTGAAAGACGATTCTACATGAATTGAAGTCTATGAAATTAGCTTAAATCCATGAATTATAATGTTAAATATTTTTTAAAAATCAAGAAAATATTTAGCATTAATTTTGCTCCTTCCATATGAATGGTTACAGCAGGTAGCCTGAAAAATAGATAAGGGGAAGCACCTCTTTATACAATTGTTTTAATTACCAAAAACAAAGCAAAACAAAACAAAATAGAGAATATCATTTTGCAACGCTTGGTAGTTAGTGGATCTAAGCACGGAGCTTTAATGGCTGCTAATGCTAAAAAAAAGAAAAACAGCTATTATGTGTGTACTGATGGAAGAACACAATCTTGTCAAAGGGTTTGAACCTCCAGAGGGCAAGTCTCTGTATGCAGCTGACAATTTGTAGAAAATAGAGGACAGGGGCGCACATTCTTTATTGGTTCAGTTTCCCTTATATTTGTCTTACATTTTAGGTGTACCATTGGTTAAAAGATTTTGAGGGTTAATTTATGATGTTTGCCACCATCTGTAACAATACTTCTGAGGGAAACTGGCTTAAATGACTTAAAAATGGAATCTGGGCTACAAGATCACATCTTTGTAAACAAGAAACTTCCTGTGTACAATCTGTATTTCCATATTCAGTTCATTATCAATGCTGGTTGAATCAAAAATAAACTAAGGAGTGAATCTTTATGGACACACATTGATTGTTAGCAGAGGTGCATGTGAAATGTACGTATTCCTAAATCATCCACAGGTTAGGCAGAATGGAAATGCTGCAGCGCTTTATTCTGCCTCTTATTCACACTGCCATCCACGCAGCCCCTCCTGACCAGAGGAGCACATTCTTAATAATCACACTACTCTGCCAGTGTAGATGGATTTCAATCTGTGTTTTGTTTCACTAGGCAGCATCTTGTTTCAATAAAGGCTGGCTCTCAGGCTTCTTGTGGCTTTTATTCCAAGCTGAGGATGCAGGCTTACAAGCTGCCTGTCTCTTTGCGTTTAGCTGGAAGTGTTCACAGCCCCTCCCCCACCACCCTTTCCACAGTTTCTGCTACTACTTTTATTCAATTCAGCACTTGAGGGGACTGCAGATGAAATGCCTCTGAATCTAAATTGCCAGCAATGGAAATAACAACCTATTTTCTGACCTCCCCTTCCTCCACCCACACTTTTTGAATCAGAGTCTAGGAGCACACAGCTGCTCTATCTCTGTCTCTTGGGTTTAGTGGTAGAGTAGCTTTTTCTAAGCTAGGAAAAAAAGAGTACAGCCTCAAATGAAAATCTGCTAGGAAAAATATGTGGTAAAACAATGAAAGAAGTGGGTATGCATAAGTTTATAGGGTATATACCACTGAGGGGAAACACAGGATGTAGAGCAAGAAACCTCGTGGCCACGTTGTCACCTTGGGGGATTATATACTAACTCCACCAGCACTGATCGCACCTAAGGCATTTTTGAAATTTCTCTTATAGAATTGCAGCTAAGGCATTTTGAAATTTCTCTTATAGAATTGCTCTTAATGTCAGCACATGAGATATAAGAGAAAACAAACCTCTTAACACCTCATTTTTAAAAACTCTAGACAGTAATATTCAGTTTAATCACTCATTAGGTCACAAGATTTCTCTATGAATGAATTCCACCATTAAAAAAAAATCAAATCCACCATCCAAGATGAAAGGTATTACATTGATGAAGTTTTAAAATATGATTCAGTCTCTAAAAACCTACTATGTGGGAAAAAAAACCCTACTATGTGGCAGTGGGCAACAGCCACAGTAAGTAGGAGGATTCCCATCTTAGAATTAAGAAAACTGACATGAGAATGATTAAGTAACTTGTCCAAGGCCACATAGACAATAAATAGGTCAGGGGATTTTCCTGCTCGGCAGATCAGGCAAAATACCAGCTCTGTCTCGTAGGATTCATAGTAGAATATCTCCCCTGAAGAAGAGAGACTTACTCCTCAGTGTGCTAAGGAGAACCCCAGTACTCCAGCCACCAAGGCTGGGACATGGCTAAGTGGGTGAATGTGGTTTCAATGCCATAAGGGGAGGACCCAGATGCTACCTGCTGGAAACAGCTGGGAACAAACAAACAGACAAAAATTTAAAATTACCAACAGAACAGAAGCAAAGAGCAAAAGAGGAGGAGGAGAGTAAAACTGGGGGGAAGGAAGGGCACAAGAGATTAAGATGCTCACTGGTGATAAGGTGATGGGAGAACCCCAGGATAGACAACGATGTAATAGATATGTGTATATGTATGTACACATGTGTGTACAGATGTACAATCACTAAAAAATGAATTAAAAAAGAAAAACTAAGATATTACAGATAAATTGCTGCTTTCTCTGGAAATAAAAAAGGAAAGCCTAAAAAAAAAAAAAAA
>PVHY01016675.1:0-16667 GCA_004024945.1 Uropsilus gracilis
AAAAAAAAAAAAAAAAAAAGAATTCCAGACCCCAAAACAAGTATTTCATTTCTGAATATTTTGATCATAGTTATAAAGAGAGTGTTTTACTTCAGGAGAGTCACTCAATAGTTTGTGTAAGTTAAGACAAAGACATGGTTAGAGCAGGAAGGAAATAAGTTTAATCTATAATCACTAACTCAGGTACTTCGCAAACTTTCTCTACTCATGAACACAATGGAGATAAAGATTAACAAACTATTTAAATTATATTTTGTTTCCCTTTTCACTTTGGACTGTGCATAGTGGAGAGAAAGGAGATTTGGCTTTTTTCCCCCACTATCAGTTTTTATCCCCTATCCTTTGAGAATTCTTCTATGAAATCTCTCCTTTTGACCACCCCCATTCAACCTAACACTCTTAATAAACCATAGATAAGGAAACTGACCTTTTATACCCAGAACAAATAGAGATGTACCAGGATTTTAAAATCAAAGATAGAGAACAAACAGAAAAAGTACAGAGCAAAAGGCACAAATCTGTTCACAAAGTTGGCATTTAAATTATTAGCCATAAGGCATGCGAGTTCTTTAACAACAAACTTCAGAGTAAAAAAATGTTAATATAGTGATAGTCCAATGCAAGCATCGACTTAATAGCAAAGAATATGTATGTATATTTAACTTTAGAATCAAGGTTATAAAGGATCTACCTCGTTTAAGCATTTATCTCTTAGAGAGTATGTATCATGTATCACACCAACTCAAAAAACCATGGTAAAATTCAGTGATAGGCCAAATCTTCTACTCAGGACTGTGGGTGAAATGTGAAAATGGTGGTTGTGTTGCATAAAGCTGGATCATCCTATCCAGCTGTACCTCAGGAACCTGTTTTGCTGATACCGAGACACAAACTTAGCACTGGGATATGTGAATACTGTTCTACAATTGGGAAAACTGCTAAGTCTTTGAAAGAATGCACTATTAACGAGCAGTCTTTTCTTGTATGTGAGAAATATTTCAAATGGCTCTAGCCCCAATTCCTATTTGTTATGCATGCCTGGCGGCATCAAATTTAACTCAACCTCTTCCCAGGCTGCCAAAGGCAAATTAAACTCTTTTGTTCAGTGAAAGAAACACTTATTTTCTGTTAACTATTTAGCCTGAGAAAGCGAGGGAGGACGATCTGCGCGCTGAAGCAGCCCAAGGCAGAGAAGAGTAGGGACACCCCACGACAATCTGAGCGTGCTGCACAGCCAAAGAGCACTCGGCCCAAAAAGCTAGGGGTAAAATGAATAGCTAGGAAACATGTAACATACTTCTTGCAACCTCACAGGAGTCAGCTCAAAAATAGCAAACACTCAGGGCTGAAATCTACCGTTGAAAAAAGCTAAATTTCAGCAGCTCAAAGCATTTCCTGTCTGTCTAGTCAACCAGCCCCCATTTAAAGCTGTAGAATTAAAGGATTAAGGAAGAGATTTTAAAAAGACAGATACACACACATATACAACATACGGTTTCCGAGAAGAGTGAGGGCTCCATGCCTGTGACGGAAAAGGATCAGGAATATGCCGAATAACCCTTTGGTTTCTCTGAGATTTGAACATGCTGTTCTGTGGCATGAGGTCAGCAGAGCCTGGCTCCAGCCCTGTGAGGCTGAATTCTACCCTGACAAAGCAGTATCACTGTAATATGAAGCAAGAGGATCCAGGGCATGTTGGCAGCTGTACAGAGTCGCTGTTCTAGAAAGTAATGGCAATTCCAAAACAAGAGATCTATGCTGTCACATGAGATAATCTTCAGCCCAGTTAAGCAATAAGCACCATAAATACTTTGACTCTGAAGCACAATTCAAAATATTATAAGTACAGAGGAACTTTTCTCCTTTAGCCTATTTTGTCTGGACAAAAGGAATAGCAAGTGGGAAATCTGAAGAACTACTGATTGATCTGATTTATACGACAAATAAGATACTGATTCTGACCTGACGCAAGGCACTGTCTTCTGGACACTGCAATCAAGCTGAGCAGTCCCCAAGCGTCTGTGACTTTATAGTGGAGAAGGGAGACGGTCTCAAAATATGTATGTTGATAATGTATAGAGAAAGGCCAGAATACAAAGTACGGTAAAGAAGTTCTTTTCCTTGCTAAAAGGCAAAGGTTGCTACCAATCTAACCCACACAATCATTTCTGCATAGGTCAGCAAGAACATACACAAGTGCACCATGGCAAATTCCTCCCTGATGAGGGGAGCCCTAAAAAGGGTCTTAGGCGGGATAAGGAAGCAGAACATGGCATTGCCTTTAAGAAAAAAAAACAAAACAAAACAGGGCATTCATTTATATTTTGAGGGCTCCCTTAAACGATGAAAGTTCTAATCTAGGCTAAAGGTCACCCAATATCTTCCTAACAAAATTTAACCAGGGAACAGCACTAAACACAGGGCATGGAGATTAAACAAAAGCTGCAAGATAGCACCAACAGGAAGCTAAATTTTAAGAAGTTCATCAGTAAGTCAATATTAGCACAGATCAGATAAAATGAGAATTTGAAATAAACTGAAACTTGATTCCTATGCCAAAGTATCACTTCAAAATTCTCTCTGCTATTTACACAAAGAGGTCTGGTCACTGAACTACCCTTACTGGCAGACGACCTTGCTCAGAGCTAAACGGCTAAATGGGAAGGCCAGGATTTAAAGTCACACCATACAGTTCTGACTGCACACTCTCACCTACTATGTATGTAGTTAGACTCAGAACAAGAGCTCTGTTTTTCAGACAAGATCGGGTGCGTTCAGGGTGGTATGGCCGTAGACACAAGAGCTCTGTTTTTCAGATATCGCTGGAGACAACACAAGCATCTAGAACATGAACACCTGGGTGTTCAGGAAAAGAGAGGAAAGTATACCCCCCTATGGGTTGGAGAAAAGCTTTAAAGAGGTAGAATTTGAAATGAACTTTTCAAATATTTGAGGCAATGTTCAGGGTTCTGGAAAGACATGTGAGTAGTTTATGCCTACCCCCTGGCTGTGGAAGACAGCCCATGAACATAATCACGGGTGATAAATGCTACAAGGGAAGATGAAGCAAAACAAAGGAGACAGGATAGTGGAGCCTTTGATAAAACAACATCTGGCCAGAGACCTGAACCAAAATATCTGGGGAACGGTGTTCAAGTAGAGATACCAAGCTCAAGAACTCTGGGACAGGAACATGTTTGGTGTGCAAGTCAAGGAAGTTGGGGGACCTGGGAGGGAATGACAGAAAACAGACCAGAAAGAGTTCTTGGCTGAAAGCAAGACTAGATTGTGTAGGACATTTTAGGTTATAAGACGAAGATGTTGGATGTTTTGGGAGGAGTAGGGCTAGGATCTGATTTAGGTTTTAAGAGTCAATGCTGGGATGAATGAGGGACAGGGTAGATGTACAAAGAGCAGAGAGGCAGCTATTACAAAGTCCATGCTAAAGACAAGTAAGTGCCTAGTACAGGTTATCTGATATCTACTGAGGGAGTGAAAAAGCAGGTCTGTTAATAGCTAATGGAAATAGGGTGGGGATGGATAAGAAAGCAAGAAATAAAGGACATACAAAGAAGGTGTATTTTTGACTTATAAGACACACTAGCTTTAATTTTATAAATTGCTCACTAATATGGATATATATATTTTGTAAGTATAATGCCTATGTTAGGCATAATCTGATCATTTCTGATAAAGTTTTTGGGATCTGTACTTGTAACAATAAACAAGTAATCTTACAATTTTCCCATTCTTTAAGAATCTTAATTAAATATATAATTCAACACCTTATTTCTTTATGTGTAGGATGCAAAATACCAGATAGAAAAAAAATTACTGGACAGTTTCAAAACATTGTTTTAAAATACTGAGTATGCAGTTTCTCATAAGTTTTCCTTTAGGTCTTTTTATAGGGTCCTTTGAAAGAATCTGTTCTGAAAATGAATTACTGTGCTGCTATCTAGAACAGCAAAGGAAATTTTGAACCCTGTTTTATATACACTGGGAACAGTGCCAGAGAGGTTGGTCATTAGCAACTGCAAAGGAATAACTACTGTATTTTTGATTCTGACCTCCTTATGATTTTAACAGCAGGCCAGCAGAAGGTAAGTTTCTGAGGACAGTAAAAGCCCTTGGTGTATGGTTTTACACTATTGCTTTTAGAGACAAGAACCAACATTTTTATTTCCTTCTATGAACTAGGACAGGAATGGAAAGGGACATCTAACAAAGTACATGTCTGAATAATAGCAAAATGAAAGATTTCAGGTTAAAAATGAATGGTCACTAGTCTCTCTCACCTGTAGAGGAAACATATGATCAACAAAGGGACGAAACTTTTACACTTCTAAATTACTCTCTGTAGTGTTTGAGATAATTTCTGTAACATGGAGGGGCCCTAATTAACTTATCCAGTAAGTTACTGTCAAGCATCAGGCACTGTTTTTGGCATTTAGGAATGACTACTTAAAAAAAAACACAAAAAAACAAAAATGAGTAAGACGCACAAGTCTTGCTTTCTACTTTTGAGACTTTTGAGGTCATTAATTTTTTTCTAGGTTATTATTTCTCAACAATTAACACACACACACACAAACTACTGACAGCCTCTTCAGCACCTCATTCTACACCCTATGTATGCTCACCAGCCTGGAGTCTTACTACGCTTTTCTTCCTGTAGTTTACATTTTGAAAGCAAGACTTATACTGACTTATCTTTTTTGTCAAATTATACAGCTCCACCTGGATTCTGACAGTCAGACTCTTCTGAGGAATGTTATGAGCCACTGTTTAGATAAAACAGCCTATTTTATAGAATGAAAGACAAAGTTTTGAAAAGAGGTGAAGGGTGCAGTTGTGGCCATATTAGATGTAGAATCCATGTTTTTTGATGCTCCATTATTAACTTTGCTGCCATATAATTTCCATAACAAGAAGTTGAAGGAGAGAGGGAAAAAAAGTAAAAATGGGCATCATATCACCCTCCTGGTCCAGGTATCCACAGTTTTAGGCTCCTGTTGGTTGTACAATCTGTTGCTATCACAGAAACGCTTCAATTCACGGTACTAGAGAACAAAGAAAAGCAAAGAAAATAGGAGATTCTTGCCCTTCCTCTGAGCAAGAGAACATTCCTTGCAGGAAAACCACTAGCTTCTCCTGGGTTTTTGCTATCCCACACTGAGGCCCACATCTGGGTTTTAGGTTGTATTGAACTCAGGATTTAGAATACCAGAGAGGGAAAAATAATGAATTTGGCCCTAGGTTTTTAGTACTTAAATATGTGCTCTTCTTTCTTGATCTGTCATAATCTACCCTTCAGAATTCTCTGAAGGTTTTATAGCTGCATGCAGTGGCAGAGACTGGTTTAAGTATGATTGCTTCATTTTTTTTTTTTTTTTTTGAGACTAGGTCTCACTATTTTTTGCCTGTGGAACCGCAGGCTCCCATTGCCTGGAGTACCACGGACTCAAGCCATCCCCAGTCTCAGCTTCCCAAGTAGCTGGGCTTACAGGCGTGCGCCACCATGCCCAGCTATATTTTTTTGGAACTAGGACTCGCTATGGGCCCCAGGCGGGACTTGAACCATGATCCCTAGCCCCGGCCGCTTCATAGGCTGAAGCTTACAGGCATGAGCCACCGTGCCCGGCTGATTGCTTCATCTTACTCAGAACCTAATCTTAAGCCACTAAGTTTTGAGCAGATTTATTACATAATGCAATCCAACCAAGGAGCAATCATTTAAGAGCATTGCACATTAAGTTGTACCTTTCCTCTAGAAAACTCATCAAATAATTTTAAAGTAGCTGCTGCTAATTCAGTCTCTTTCTTACTTTGGATCCTTAGAAACATATTAAAATCTATCACTGAAATAAAAACTATAGCTGTACAAATAATGGAAGCTTGTTATGTAGCAGAAGTAGGTTTATTCTACTGTCAGAAACAATCTGTCAGTAAAGTTCCAGCTACCTCATTCTTTCATGCCCTGACTGATCAGAAGATGTAGAAGAATGTTAGGACTAAACTGGAATGACAAAGATAAATCTGGAAAGTGAAAAAATGCCCTATGGTAAATTTTTCCCTCAAAGTTGTTCTCATGGAGAATTCTGTAAAAAGGGTTTCTTATGCTCTTGAAAACAGTATTTCACAGTGCGCAGCAATTTGTTCAGAATAGCCCGTCCAGCTGTTTGCTTAGTCAAGCACTTCTTCCCAGGGAAAACAGTTTACAATGTCAGTCAGTTCCAGCTCGACTAGCATTTCATAAGCTTTTCTTACACAAGAAAATCACTATGAAAAAAATATGTAAATACTATTTCATACACAAAAGCAAAAATTTCAAGTGTCTACAAAGATACAAGGTAATGGGAACTTTCAGACACTAGTGAAAAGTTTAAATTGAAACAATCACTCTGGATAGCAACTGAGCAGTATCTGGCTAAACCAAGAGTGACATTATTCATAGGGATATAGACCAAATAAACTCTTACACAAGTTCAAGTGCATTCATCGTGGTACTGCTTATGAAATATTGGAAACATCCTCATGTTCACAGCAGAATATTAAATAAAATTAAACAAATAGGTCAGAACTGTATGTATCAATATGAATACAATTGAAAAAGGTGAAAAAAATTTTAGAAATTAGATACAGAAAAAACTGTTTACATAACATTTGAAACCAAGTAAATGGACACTGTATTAAGGACACAGGCATATGTAATAGATGTGCATAAACATACGTCTATGAAAAACACTCAATTTATAATAGTTATATTAGTAGTTATAGAAGGAGAAACAGATTGAAGAGTAACATACAAAATAATAAACTCTATTTGAAACCAACACAATTTAATAAGTATTGTCTGAAAAAGCCTGGCAACAGTCCTTGGGTAGTTGTTGTGTTATTTTCTTCGAATTATAAGTTAAACAGCAAAGGAAAGAGAAATTAATGAGAACATAATCAGTTAAACTGAACACACAAATGTTGAAATGAAGGAACAATTATTCTACTATGCATTAGTTAAACACACATAGACTATTGGAAAGCTAAGAGAACTAACAGTAAAGGTTTAAGCACATTTCAAAAATATGTACAAAAGAGTGAATGTGAACATGTGTGAGAAAGCTGATAAGCAGTCTGACCTCTTTTACATCCTGATTCAAGGATCTCAGAGCCAAGACTCTTAGGAGAGCTGCAGTGGTCTATGAGCCTTTTTTCCAGCATCACTGACTACAACACAGGATAGCAAGTTAATTCACACAAGTAGCCCACAGTATTCCGACTCAATGGTGGGATTGCTAGACGCCTGTCTACTCTCTGGGGATACTCTTGGAATCTTTGCGAAGGATGAGACTAGAGAGTGGGGCTAAAAGATTTATGTCCATGGACCTCACATGGTGTACTATGGCCAGATTAGAAAGGGGAGTTTTAGACATCACTAATAATCGGGGAAATGCAAATCGAAACCACAGTGAGATACCATCTTACACCACCAGTCAGAATGCCCATATCAAACAGGCAACAAGTGCCGGTGTAGATGTGGAGAGAAAGGAACACTTCTACACTGCTATGGAAAGCTGTGTGGAGGACCTTCAAACTACTGAAAATGGAACTACCATTTGATCCAGCAATCCTGCTCCTGGGGATCTACAAAAGGACATGAAAAACACTAATTTAAAAAGACATTTGGATGTTTCGTGCAGCACTATTCATAATAGCCAGGATATGGAAACAACCCAAATGCCCTAAAACCAATGAATGATTGAAAAAAAAGTGGTATATTTACACAATGGAATACTACTCTGCAATCAAAGTCACATCTGGGATAACATGGATGAACTGAGAAGGAGTTATATTAGCAAAAATAAGTCAAAAAGAAAAAGACAGAAACCATATGGTTTCACCCATAGATGGGACATAGGGATAACAAACAAAGGGCCAAGAAAAAGTCAAAATAAGCGAACAACAGAACTGAGGCAAGCAGCTAGGGAGGGGAAGGAGGGAGAGAGAAATCAGGGAAGGGAGGAGCACAAGAAGATCAAGATGAAATTTCATAGGTGATAAGATGGAGGAAGAACCCCAGGGAATGCAATGATGTTACATATATATATGTGTGTGTGTGTGTGTGTGTGTATGAATATATATGTGTATGTATATATATATGTACATACACACATATACATAAATTTGTAAACAAAATGATTACTTTTAAAGAAGGGGGAGTTTTACTCATTTCACACCCTCTTCTGCTGGTTCTAATATACAACTACATAAGGAAAGGAACAGACTTTTTTTTTTTTTTTTTTTAAGAGACTAGGTCTCTCTATGCCCCAGGGGGTAGGGTCCTTGTTCCATAGACTCAAGCGATCCCCAGCCTCAGCATCCCAGGTAGGATTACAGGCGCCTGCCACTGCTCCTGCCTGCTTTTTCAAGACCAGGTCTCACTATGTTGCCCGAGATAGTCTCAAACCCGCAAACTCAAGCTATTCCAGACCTCTTGCCTCCCAGTGCTTAGATTGTAGGCACGCGCCACCACACCTGGCAGACTTAGACTGTCTTTCTAATCTTTTAAATGACCCTGAAGTTTGTTAAGTCATTGAGCTGGGGCTGCAGATCTCTCACAGGGAAGTGTAAACAAGGACCATGCTCCAGGATGACCACATTCACCTGGCACCTACTTGCAGTAATGCTAAATTTCAACTTTACTGATTCCTCTGGATGGCAACTAGCAGGACACGTCTGTAAAGACAGGGATATAGGAGAGAGCCTCCCACTATGCTGTACTACAGAGTCATTCAGCATGGGAAAGAAAGCGCTGATAATTTAGTATGCAGTTGTCCAATAGTTAGTTACTTACCCACCCACTCCTTGCCCCTTCATGCTAGAGGCAAAACACACAATCACTGTGATGAAACTTCTAGTTTAAAAAATTAGGGCTGGCCGGGCACGGTGGCTCGTGCCTGTAAGCTTCAGCTTAATAAAGAGGCCAGGGCTAGGGATCGCGGTTCGAGTTCTGCCTGGGGCCTGTAGCGAGACCCAGTTCGCAAAAAATAGCTGGGTATGGTGCTGCGCATCTGTAATCCCAGCTATACTTGGGAAGCTGAGGCTGAGCATTGCTTGAGTCTGTGGTACCCTGGGCAACGAGAGCCTGTGGTTCCACAGGCAAAAATAGCGAGACCTAGTCTCAAAAAATAAATTAATTAATTAAATAAACAAAAAAAAATTAGGGCTGACACAAACATACATAAGAAATATGACCATGGCACTGCGTCTACCAGAGGCCCGGAGGGACTGAGCAGAGAGCAAAGTGTGGGGAGACTCAATGGACCATGGTGGGGAAGATGGATGCCTTGTTAGTGGTGTGGTACGAGGCTTACTTTCTGAGTCACTCACAGTACTGTAAGCCAATGTTACAATAAAAAATGTAAATGAAGGCTGGATTAGGTACTAATAAACACTTTTCATGTATGAGCACCTACTTTTTATTTTTAATTATAAAAATGTTCTTATATACAAAAAACAATGAAAAGCTACATATTTGCCATCTAAATTCAATTGCTAACAATTTACCAGATTCCCCCCACCTTTATGCGCGCACGCGCGCGCACACACACAGTGCTAAAGCATTTACAGTGTATTACATGATATTCCACACTGACATGTTAGTATTTATCTCTAAACTAAGGCTATTATAAATAACTATATCATTAGCACACCAACTAAATTTACCTTAATTTCTTAATATCACCTCATGTCCAACAATTTGTCAACTTCCATATGATAGTTTTAATAAACACATTTTGAAAAATACATATGGGACATATGGTCTACTTACAACAATTCTGTCACCAAAGGTCCAAGCCTATAGGCTGGAAACCATTGGTTCACGATTCATATGTTTTGGTCCCATGACTACAGTTATTTCTCTAAAGAGAGGGCTACTGATTGTCACATTTAGTTCCTCATTTCTAACACTTTCTGTTTAAAAAGATGTATCTCTGCTCAAGTGCTCCATTAATGAGGAATACTAAGGCCTGGATTGAATTTCTGTTGCAATACCCGTTACTGACTTATAATCTACTTCCAAAAAAGAATTTATAATCTACTTCCAAAAAAAGACTTGTAAAGCTTATGGATTTTTATAAGTTCAATTAAAAGTACAGTTAAAGAACAAAATATATGAGGACAGTGAGGCATAACTGAATTAGAGTTGGTTATTCAGTTCAGTAACTGAAGTAGAAACACAAACTAAAGCTTTCTTCTGCAACTGAATACTTGCAGATTTTCTGGCAACCAAAGCAAAAATGGGAATACACTGTCCTTTTTCACTAGCTGTTTAAAAAAGCACTAAGAATTTATCAGCAAACTTAACTGGAGGAGGAATCTGCATCTATATTTCTATATAGAAAACATTTACTAACAAAATCTTTGACTATTTCTACGAAAGATAGAAAAATATTTTTTATAGCTGACTCTTCCATGCATCTATAACAAAGTCACAGTCCAGCAAGTGAGTTTACAAGAATTAAAGGACACAGCTCTGCTCTGTGCCTCGCTGGTTGGTAAACCTGACCTGATGTCAGAGGAGAGCGATCAGAGTCTGCGGGACAGGGGGGTGGAACGGCCCTGAGCTCGTGTCCAGGGGGGTGGAATGGCCCTGAGCTTGTGTCTGATAAGAGCTGGTTCAAGCTTATACACGAGGCTGAATGCACCAGCTGAGCTGTCTAGCAAGCAGCTTAGGACCTCCCTGTAGTAACAGTCTACAAATTTTTATCCCAGTTCTAGTTTCCTATCACACCAGTTAGAGTAATGCTTTTTGCTCAAGAGAGGGTGCCGGGTCTGGCATCACTGTGAGTAAAAAAGCAAAGAGAGGAGGAACCTAGGTGCCCACTTTCAGAGTCCTTGCTCTTAAATACCACAGAAGAGAGGATGTGAGAATCATGTTCGGCTCCCTCTTTCCCTACTCCTCATTATTTATTAAATACCCATGTCCACACACACGCCCAAGCAAAAATAGCACATAGCATTTACTTTCTCTCAAAATGTTTCTCCACTCTCTACTCATCTCTACAGTCTTTTCTTCTGTAGCCCAGAGCTGCTATTTCTAAGCAGCAGAGGAGCATAAAGGAAAAGAGCTCAGGTCTTTGTGATCTCTGAGACTTTTACAGCAGATCCCAGTTTTACAACCAGTCCACTCTACGATCAAACTACTTTATGATGAGCAATTCTTATTAAAATATAAACTACTTTACAATTTAATATTCACATTACAATTGCAGTCAGCTAGACTGTGTCACCAGGGCATTGAGAAACTATTAGCATACAAGCCAATCACAGCTAGCTTGCTGGTTTGACAATCTTTTGTCAAAAAGGCCTGCATTAAAAAAAAATGCATAGAAATATTTTGTTTATTGGTCTTGAAATATGCTTATTGTACAAGTGGTTACCAATGAATTACTTAAAAATAAGGTGCTAAACTGTAACCAGGGGTTCTAAAGAGCATACTACAAAGAATTTTTTTTTTTTAATTTTTGAAATGAGATGGCAAAAGAGAATTTAGTTTTGTTCACCCACTCCATTACCAAACTCAAGTGATCTCAAAATAACCTTTTTCCAATTTAAATTACCTTATTTTTAATTTCATCTTTTTAGTGTCAATATAAACTAAATTCTCTCAGTATTTTTGATTTTATTAAAAATCACAGTTTTAGGTACGCTTAGTTATGAACTGAGATTTTCAAATCATTCTGTCTTAGAACAAATTGAACAATATGAATGTATTATTGAGTTCACATTAACAATAAATCAAGGGTCCACTGTAATTCAAGTGCTACATTATGTTACACAGAACATAGGCTTAATATACATTACATACATATGTATGTATTAGTTATTTTCCTATTCATAATTCCACCTGAGATCTATTCCCATTGCTACCAATTACTATAGATGTCTACGCAGAAATTGAAAGTTTGCAAATCAGAACTAGAGTTCAAAGTTCTTTGCTTCTACTGTGCCAGCTGATGACATCGCCGACAGCTAAGCGCCAAAGAGCAGCAAGTCAACTGAGAGTCTAGTAGCAGCTGCAACATGCAGCAGCAGCAGCAGTAGCAGCAAGGTAACAAAGAAAGTTTGAACTTTGTACTTATCAAGAAGATAATGACACTAAAATAAAGAATACAAATTTTTATACTTTTTCCTTATACTCTTTTTCTGATCTGTTAGTCTTAAATTTCCAGAAGTTGTTTCTTAATTCAACCATGGGAAGGATAAGTTTACCAGGGGAAAAGAGATCAGAGCTAAGAAACACTGGGGAGACCCTAAGGGCTGTAACATTTGGAAATTAACTACAGGCACTTTTATTGATGCAGTGAAAAGGGTCTTCAAAAGGTATGAATGTAAGAATTCCAGGAAGTGACTTCATGGTTCAAAACAGTTTACCAAATCTCCACAGTTGCAGTACTAAAGTTGGTCTTTGTATTTACCTCTGCTCTCCACTGTGACTTCATTACCTCATTCGTGTTTTATCTTCTGTTTCCTGAACAAAAAGCTCCAAGATCACAGCAGACACATGGGTAAACTATATGTTTACAGTTTTATCGTTTATAGCTTTATATAACATGTTTTGTAATAGCTAGAGCTTCTTGGACCTTAAAGTCAAACAAATGGGACATACCTTTGACCTTATTAACATATGGCACTGTTCCACCTCACCTCTGAGATTGCCAATCTCAGGATTCAATAACCCTTTGGAAATGTATCTTAAGCCTTCATGTGTCTGAAAATTTAAATCTCATTGGTGCTATGCTATTTATCATCTTCCTCCATCCACTAGCACCTACTACCTTTCAAGTTGAAGTTAGGTTGTGTAGAACTGGATGAGAATTACTGTTCTACTGAATACTCACTATACAACTTTCATAACCACTCAATATTATTAGTTTATCAAAATAAGGATATAGAACATCTTGGGTTGTTAGGCACAGACACTCTATTATGAACTGCTGCAATGACTACTATATTGGATAATTTCCAAACTACAAGCATAACTATTCCCTCTAAGTGTATAGTTCTTCACAAGTTTTCAAATTAATTAATTTGACATCATCTTCATTTTATAAAAGAGAAGACTGAGTCTTGTACAAAGTTCTGAATGTGGTAACGTCTCAGCAGATGCTCTGAAGTTAAGTGACATAGTCAAGGTTTCATATACCTACTGTAGTTAGGATTCAAATCACAAAATTCTGACTAACATTCTTTCTACTATTTTTGCCATTCTGTTAAATGCACCGACCTCTGTGCTTCTGTATTTATTTGATGGAAATAAAATTATATAGTTCACATACTTTATTTCTGTCTTAACTACTTTTATTTTATTTTTATTTTTTATTTTATTTTTTCTATATTGGCTTTCTCATAAATTTACAGCAACTTTGCATACTTAATGTTTCTTGATATAGTCATCCTAAAAACTAAAGATTCTCTGACTTATTTTAACAGTAGAGATTAAGACTATCAGGTCATTTTATTTATTTTAATTTCAGGTCACTTCTTTATAGGCTTCTACTACAATTTCACACTCTAATTACATATTTTATCTCTTCCTCAACAGTAAACTATTACTTATTGCTTCCAACTGTCAAAGGTTCTAAATATCTTGACCTCAAAATTTTTTCACCTAGAAGCCAGTTTAGAAAGCTTTTACTTCTACTTTGAAAGCAACGTTTAAAATTTTTTCACTTTCCTGTAAACTCAATGAGGGAAAAGAACAGTCTTTCCAAACAAATGATTAGTCAGCAGACTGTCAAACAACATACAAAAGAATGAGGTTGGACCTTTATACTATATACAAACAAACTCAAAAATCAATCACAGAACTAACTTTCAGAGTTAAAAATGCTTTAAAACTATACAAAACAAACTATGTAATTTTTTAAAAAATTGGCTACGACTTGGATATTAAGGGTTTCTTAGATCCAATATCAAAAGCATAAGCCACAAAAGAAAAAATAAAGTGGAAGGAGATATAATCAAAATTTAAAACCACTGTGCTCCAAGGGAAACCATTAAGTGAAAAGATACAACCCACAGAATGGGGGAGGAAATTCACAAATCATGTACCTTATAAGGCACTTATATACAAAATATGTTAAAAAAAAAACTATCACAATTTAGTATTTGTAAGAAAATCTAATTTGAAAACAGGCAGAGGATGTGAATGAAAAGAAGTTACACAAACAGTCAACAATCACAAGAAACATCTATTCAAATCCTTTGTCCATTTTCAAATTGGGTTTTCTTTCTAATATTGAATTGAAATTCACAATATTCATAATATATTAAAAAATGAAAACAACTCAAAAGTCTACCAATTGATCAATGGATAAAACATGAATTATCCATAAACAGAATATTATTTGGCAATAAATAAGATATGATGAATTTTGAAATACTGATACTGAAATATTGATAGATGAATTTTGAAAACTGCTAAATTAAAGAAGCTGGTCACAAAAAAACCCATAAAATGTATGATTCATTTATACAAAATGTCCAAAACATGCAAATCGATAGACAAAAACTAGAATAATGGTTGTTGCCCTGGGCTGGGGGTTTGAAGAGATTGGAGAGTGATAGCTAAGATGTGCAGGATTTCTTTTTGGGTATTTAAAAATGTTCTAAAAATGACTATGGTGATGGTTGCCAAATTCTGTGGCTACAGTAAAAGTCATTGAGTCATACAATTCTAATGGATGAATTGTACGCTCTATTTCAAAAAACTATTAAAACTTAAAAATCACTCTCCCATAAAATTTTTCTAACAGAACTTGTTCTCTCCTCAGGCATTCCTAACTCAAGATCAGCACTAGATTATTGCACAGATGTGCTGATTAGAGGCCGAATAGTATACACTAAACAAAGTCCTAGTCAGGGAGAGAAGAAAAAACAGATCAAGTCTCAGTTTTTACAACAGTCTCCTGTACAGACAAATCTCACTATGTCCCAGTTTCCACATTTCTGAAATCTCACAAAACTCCTGGCTGAATCAACTCTTCTTAGAAAGATCTTAATTGTTTGTACAAATGTGAACTTACAGAACTTCTGAGAGTTCTAGGGGCAGGGGCAGCTGGGATAAGGTATAAGGAAGAAATTAAAACATTCCTGTAAGACTTATGTAGAGCCGGGCATGGTGGTGCATGCCTGTAAGCGGCAGCTTAGGAAGCTGCAGCAGGGGTCAGGGATCGCAGTTCGAGTCCTGCAGGGGCATGTAGTGAGACCTATTTCCAAAAAAATAGCTGGGTGTGGTGGTGCGCGCCTGTAATCCCAGCTACCTGGGAAGCTGAGGCTGGGAAATGCTTGAGTCCGTGGTACCCCAGGCAGCGTGAGCCTATGGTTTCACAGGCAAAAAAAGTGAGACCTAGTCTCAGGGAAAAAAAAAAAAAAAAAAGACATGTAACAAAGAGTCATTTGCACTCCACTGTATCTGCTACTGAGAATCTGTGAAAGAAGCACCATATGTTTATGTCAAGGGTTATGTCCATATGTTTATGTCAAGGGTTATGTCCATATGTTTATGTCAAGGGTTATGTCCGTATGTTTATGTCAAGGGTTCACAGCAAAAAAAATTTTATCATAAAATGAGAAGACAAAGTTGCAGACACATTACGCAAAGGACACTGTGGGGTATGTGACTATATCAGAATCAGAAATACTTTAAGAATTTATAGTATTGCAATGTACCATGGATTCTTTTCATTGTAAAGGAACATCTCTTTACTCTCAACAAATTATCTTCATCACAACTAAAATTATGAAATCACTAAAATAATGTCTCTTCACAGATGTTATTCTATTTAATATTCAAAACACCCAGCAGTTACTATTAGTTCCAACCTGAAAATAAGGAAATTGAGGTTCAGAGGGTGAGCCACTTGTTTACCTTCTAATGTAAGTTCACGCTATCTTTGATGTTGTCATAGCTTGGTCTACCTCAACCTGCAAGCCAAATTCCAAGAAAGAGGTTTCATTTTTTTCAACTTATCCGAAAGGCTGGAACATTGATACCTCCATTTTGTTCCCAAGTCTTTAGGACCACACAGTGAGAGCAATTCAAGAAGTGTATGGCTTCTAACCAGGAATAAGTATCTTAAGACAATTATTCTTCCACAGAAACCAAATGAGTGAGAGGCTTGCTGAAAGCCGGGCATGGTGGCTTGTGCCTGTAAGCTTCAGCCTATGAAGCGGCTGGGGCTAGGGATCGCGGTTTGAATCCCGCTCGGGGCAACACAGTGAGACCTAGTCCCAAAATATAGCTGGGCGTGGTGGCACGTGCCTGTAATCCCAGTTACGTGGAAAGCGGAGGCTGGGGATTGCTTAAGCATGTGGTACCACGGGCAAGTGGAGCCTGCAGTTCCATGGGCAAAAATAGCGAGACCTAGTCTCAAAAAAACAAAAACAAGCAAACAAACAAATGGCTTGCCGAATGGCAGTGGCCCCACAGCAAATCCCCAATGGAGGAGACATACCATCACCTGAGGGTTGTCCCTTCGAGGATCTGCTCTTCCAAAACATATGGCTGGGAGGCATGCCCCCAAAGTCAAAGACCAGAAGCATGACTGAAGGAGCAACAAAATGTTGCAGAAACTGCGAAATGAGATCCACCAAGAAACAAA
>PVHY01016675.1:16767-33359 GCA_004024945.1 Uropsilus gracilis
AAAAAAAAAAAAAAAAAAAAAAAAAAAAAAAAAGACTAAAGGGCTAAACATGGACAAACAAAAAGAAAGGAAGCAAAGTGACCAGAGGAGATGTGGTGTGGCAGGGTATTCCCATGGGGATCAGCAATTACACAATCATGTATTGTAAAAAATCCAAAAATTAAAAAAAAAAAGTGTATGGCTTGTGGACCACATATAACACCCACATGGTACCACCTCTGGGCCCTGATTTTCCCTCATTCTGCCCTCTGTCTATATGCTACTTCTCCCAAGCTTTCTCTGTACTCCCTCTGTGGAAATCCTTTTCCTTTCTCAACTCTCTTAGTATTTTGTAAATAAATACATACATACATAGAATATCTACTCTGAATCAGATACTGATGGACAGAGTTAGCTACAAAGATTTATTCTTTTAATATATGCTGTTAACCAAGTATATAAATTGTATATATATTTAGTCAAACTGGCAAACAGTATAATCTGTCTGCAAAATGCCCTGTCTTGCTATAGAAAAAAAATTTGAGTTATAGCTTCAAAAATAAAGGCAACTGAAGGTCAAAGAGATACTCTTGAGCTCAAAAAAAACTTACAACTTACAACCTGGTTGCTACTTATCAATTTACTGATTCAAGAAAAAAACCAAAAAACTTTAGTTTCCTAAAACCCCACTCAATGTTTTTCTTTATATTTTGATAAGTTTCATTCTTTGAAAAAAGCAGTCATAAAAACTTCTAAAAGTGGTCCATGGTGAATAGCCTTTTTAATTTTAGTAACACCAAAGAGTATGACTTTAGATGAGTTTCTTTGAAATCATCCAAGTATCTAGATTAGTTAATATGATTGCTATTATGTTCAATGACCAAGTCAGACACAAAATGAATGCTTACACTGCTGACAAGACGTTTAATGCTTACAAATTCACCTAGCAACTTAAACTCTGGTGTCAAAGGAGTGTACTAGTCCGGGCGCACTTACAGCAATTCCAGGGGGAAAGCAAGAGGGTGGCAGAGAGGCTGGTTGGTTGTAGAAATTTAAAAACCTTAAGAATTTTTAAGTTGAAAGACAACTGATTTATCTTCACTACTTTCTAAAGAAATAAAAATATTACATATATTCTATGTAGGATATACAGCATGATATATATATATATGTATATATATATATACCCTTATCCAGGTTATCTTTTATTAAATATTTTATCATCTTAGCATACTACTATAGGTTTTACATATAGTCAATGCTATTTTTATATCACAGTCCTAGAAGGAAGTTATTACAACTACTACCTTCAATTCAAAAGCAGAGAAACTCAATCAACGTAGTAACAGTGTTACCTAATGAAGAAGGGTTTTGAACTTAGGTTTTTCAGACTATAAAGCCTATTGGTGCTTAATGATAACTTCTGCTAATTATTTAGAGAGTAAGATTCCTCACTATTCTTCCACAAAAGTAAAAACTAACAGTTCAGGAAGTTCAAGAGACTTCCCCAATATCACATAATAATGAAGAGAATAAATGTCTTAGAAAACATGCACCTCATTGTCATGTGCTAAATCAGAAAACTAGAACTCAAGGTACCAGCTACTACAGCTGGAGGCTCTGCAATCAGGCAGAAAATTCTTTTATTGAGGAGTCAAAAAACCCAAACCAAACAACACAAAAAGACAAAGAAATTTCCCAAGTTTTAAACCGGCATTTAGTTTCTTGAAACTCACTCTGATCTTTGGCTTGTGTGATGAGACTAGAAAACATTTTGTTGTCATGTCCTGCACCAACTCCACACCCGCTCCTGGGAGCTCATCACCAGAGAAACCAGGAGCATCTGGGCTCCGCAGCTCAGTCTCCTCCAACACAGCCTCCCTTTCTAAACTCAGCCTAGCTGTTCCCCAGGAATCCTCCCCTCCAGAGCAAATGCCCTAATGAGAGACCTGCTACAGTGTGCGCAGCCTCTAGGGCCAGGTTGCCAGACATCCTGGATCCTAAGGGTTTCAGCCTCTCTTTTTTTTCCATTTCAGAGGCACAAAGCATGGCCTTGCTACCAAAGACAGTCACATGGCTGGGGTTTTTGTCTATTTTTTAAAAATTCCTGAAAGGGAGGAAAAGATGTTTTCACAGAGAAAATTTAATGAATATAATATGGTTTTAATAACTTATACAGCCTGATGGCTACTATTCATTATCAAATATTACAAAACTTAATCAAGCCCTAACTCAATCCTGCTAATCAACTTGATAATGAAACAATCAATTTACACAATTATGCATTTGTGTAAAAGGTATTTTTCCTTATGGACATTGGGAGGCTAGGGAAATTCAGTAAGGCACCGGCTAGCATTCCTAAAAGAGAATTTATATATGTCACTAGTTTTTAAATCAGAGGACAACACATGATTTATAATTGAATAAACTTGTTCCCCTTGCCTTCCTTTTGAGGGGCAGAGGGCAGGGAAGTCTGTTCTGTGTTCCGTATCAGCAGCAACAGCACGTGCTTAGTGGCAAAAGGAGAATTTTCTCTTCTCACTTGGCTCTTCACTAGCTTTGTAACCTTTGGCAAATTTTTATAATCTGAGTCTTGGTTTCCTCATCAGTAAAACAGGAATAATTAATTTGTATATATGTTATGAGAATGCAATGAATCAATGTTCATCAGCTTTTTCTTTCAGGCACATTAGAGGCATTCAAAAAAATACTAATTCCCCACATATCTGAAGGCTAGTCCAAACTCTAAAGTTAACTCCCTATCACATGTCCGTTAATAGAGACTGCAAAGGATTCCTAAAAATTAATTTACACATGCCCATATTTATCCCTTTAAAAAATATATATATCAGTTCAACCTTTTGTGACTCATCTATGTACATATCATATACATGATGAAGAGAATTTAAGGATATGATGCAAACTACACATTCTTTACGTAGAAAAAAGATGTATGCACAGAAATTTACAAACAGTCCAAGGAAATTCACGGGCCAAGATTAAATTCTCCATATGTAATTTTTCATTCTGGATACTTAGGGAGCCCATGATCAAAACTAGATTCACTCCATCAGGTAGATGTTCTGATGCTCTCCTTGCCCTTTAAAACTTAAGTTTTGTGTAGAACAGGCCTATTGAATGAGCATGGACTGGCTGTCCAATACAAAGCTAAAACTACGAACAATCAAGCACAATGTGCCATTTCCCTGGAACACAGTCCCTCATTCGACAAATAGACACAGCCACAGAAAAAGAGACGGAAGGACCAATGAACTCAACACAAACCGAAAAAGAACAATGAGAGTGGAGACTGAGTGAACACAAGAGGTGTCAGGGGGTGGGTGGATGGAGGAGAGAAGCCATCCCAGTAACCATTTACCTATGTAAGGAAGTAAAAGAACTTAGAATAAAATAAAATAAAATAAAATAAAATAGGTATATTTAGAAGTTTTAGACTTTTTAATATTCAATTTATAAAGTTGCGAATTCATAAACCAAAGTTTTCCTTAATCTTTTAGGTGTAGCTTATAAATCACAAGGTTCTTTTCAAAGCTTAGCAAATTCTAGTAGTCATTTTTAGGAGTATGTAAATAGTGCTTGATTTTCAAACTCAGATATCTTTATGTAAGCTCCATTCATAATTTTTACCTCATTATTTTTAATTTAAAAGTTTGAAATAACCATAATATTCCAATGCAGTACCACACAGTTCATTGACCTATTTTTCCTTTCCATATTTGGAACCCCTTGCTCTTAAGTGGGAAACTGGCTTCCATAATTCTCAATCTATTTCCCAGTATTTCTGGCATAATCATGACTATAAACTAGTGACTGAAAGACAATGACTTGTTTTGTTGATCTTGGTAACCACTTTCCCTTTGTAACGAGAACTCTCAGGATTTACTCTCCTAACAGTTTTTCTTATCTCCTACAGCAGGGTTTAAGTCATGTTATGCACTGCACCCTCGGAAGTGATCTTTTAACTGGAAGGGGAAGGGTACCTTCGGGTATTTTACTGGGAAACTACTATCCGTTCTTTTCTCTATGTACACTAATCCTGTTAAGGTTTTTTTTTTTACACTCACAGTCTCCTTTGTCTTTGTGCACATGGATGGCTGGATCCCTTTAGAGTGTGTAGGTTTAGGGGTCCCAGGTACTCCTTGGTCACATTAGAACAATTACTAAAGCCTCAAGCCTTCCTTTCCTCTCTCTTGCTTTCACTGAGGACCCTTTCGAGCAGCGACCTCTTCTGTCTCGCCTACTGCTTCTCTTAGCAGCACGGCTCAACAAATACGCCTGTTCTGGATCCCATTCTCTCTCTGGTTGAATTCTTTCACACCCTGCTCCTCCAGTCTACACCTGATTCTCCCCCGTGACAACCAGGGCATCGGGGACATTAAAAGAGGCTATTAAAAACTTAAAAAATGAAACTTTTCAGACCTTATCCAGGAAGATAGTTGGTGGAGAAATTCATAGTCTTTGTCTCTATTATCTGCGGATAATAAATTTCTCTTTCTCTGTAAAACCCAGGTCTGGTCTGTTCAGGGCACATCCATGCTATGAGCCTACTGAGTTTGGTATCACTTCCATCCTTAGCTACCGTGACTATGTTAGTGTGAACAAGAGAGGTTTGAGTGTTTAGTTTTAATTAACAAAACTTAAAGCAAAATTACTTCTCTAAAATATTAACGAAAGTTAAAGTAAAATTACTTCTCCAAAATATTAATTATTCCAATGCCTGTGCCATTATCCTTTTTTTTTTTTTTTTCTTTTGAGACTAGGTCTCGCTATTTTTGCCCATGGAACCACAGGTTCACGTTGCCTGGGGTACCCCGGACTCAAGCAATCCCCAGCCTCGGCTTCCCAGGTAGCTGGGATTACAGGCATGCGCTACCATGCCCCGCTATTTTTTTGGAACTAGGTCTCGCTACGTTGCCCTGAGCGGGACTAGAACTGCGATCCCTACTCCCCGCGTGGCTTCCTAGGCTGCCGCTTACAGGCATATGCCACCATGCCCGGTCCTTTTTTTTTTTTTTTTTTTTAAGAGACTAGGTTTCGCTCTGTTGCCTGGTGTATGGTGTAGTCTTAAACCCGTGGACTCAAGTGACTCCTAACCCCAGCCTTCAAATTTGGTAGCTAGGATTACAGGCACACGCCACCGCACCTGGCCCATTATTCTTTCTTAACTGCTAGTAAAGTCCAAGTGACACATCAATCACTAATCACTAATTATTACTCACTATTACACTTGCGTTTATCTTATGATCTTTTCTGAGATTTGGTTCTTAAGTTAGTGTACTTTACCAACAATTCCAGCAGATGTCATCATTTCTCACCCTTTACCATCAGCCCTAGTGTGCCTTAGAGATTGCATAGGTAATACTCCTGTGCATTCTATTTTCCACTAGACTGTGAAGAGAAGAAGACAACCCCCAAAACCATGAAAACAGCCAAGATTACTAGTACAGTGAGGTTAGATTTGTATGTGTGTATGTAGGGGGAGAAAGAGAGGAGGGAGGGGAGGGGCAGGGAATGGAGGGGGGAAACTAAGTGGAAGGCAGAAAAAAAACATAATTCTGACAATTTGAGTGAGCTACACTTAAATGGAAGAATGTTTCCCCTTTCTTGAAATCCCTGGCCACTTATTTGCCTTGGGGCTTTATTTTATTTTTTTTTATTTTTATTTATTATTTTTTTTTTTGAGACTAAGTCTCGCTATTTTTGCATGTGGAACCGCAGGCTCTTGTACCAAGAACTCAAGCAATCCCCAGCCTCAGCTTCCCAGGTAGCTGGGATTACAGGCGCACACCACCACGCCCAGCTATTTTTTTGGAACTAGGTCTTGCTACGGCCCCCGCCTCCCTAGCCCCGGCCGCTTCATAGGCTAAAGCTTACAGGCACGAGCCACCGTGCCCGGCCAGGGCTTTATTTTACATGGATTATCTCAAACAATTCTTACAATGACCCATTTTAGAGCAAACTAAACTAAAATTTAGACACTGAAGAATTTTCCCAAGTCAAAGAGTAAGTAAAAAGCACCAAAATGTTAACAGATCCTTCCTTCTTAACCAAGCAACTGAAAGACCTTAATGTGTTCATTGAGTGTACTATAAAATAAAAACAAGCTTAGTGAGAGTGCCTAGTGAGAAATGATATAAGCAATCAGATTCAGGTATTCTGTTTTTATCACAAATCCCATGATTAGATGCCCCTCCCCATTGTCTGTCCTTTGTCCTGAGAAACTTAAACCTCCCATTCTTTTAACTCAATAAGATTTGAAGACTAAATTGCCAAGAAAACACAGATCTGGTTTAAGACAGCATAGCTCAGTCCCAAATGAAATTAATCTATGCCACATGAGAAAATCAGGATAAAATATAATACTGCTATTTATTTAGTTGAAGGTATTTCAAGTCACACATTTAGAACAGCCAGACAGGCTGTTCATCCATAAAACAAGGTTGGATTATATATTATATATGGATTATATATTAATGGATTATATATTAATTATATTATATATATATTTAAAGTCTCTTCCATCTCTAAGAGACTATGATTTTCTCTTAAATCCTTTTGCAAACATTCATAAAAAACTGTAGTATTATTTGCCTAAGGTTGGACAACAGCTTGTCCTGATTCAGTCCTCATTTACTGGGGATATACAGAAAAGTCATGGAACATACATGGTAATGGATGCAGTAGAAGTAGGTAAGGAGACGAGAAGAGCCTAGAGAGCTAAGAATATTGCCCTTTCTCTTTTCAAGTTCATGTCCCTCTGTAAATCTGATCACCTTATAAAGTAATCTAGGTTTGCACTCATGTAATTATGTTTTCACAACTGGAAGTCACAAAGTTTTACATTTCCACTCTTGAGTGAAAATGAACAAACCAAGAATAATGAAAACCACATTCTCTTTCTATATACAAAACTATATTGATTTGGGAGTGGGGTGAATTGCAAATTTTTTAAAGGTTCTTCATTAATTACAAACTCCAGATCCAAAGCAATAGAAAATACAAATTTACCTTTATTTTAACAATTGAAGGTATCTCCATAAGATGACAACTGCCAAAGGTTTACCTTATCCAATATACTTTTTCTCATTTTGTCATGAACTCAAATGGGACTACCTTACATTGCATTGTTGGTGTAAAATAGGATTTTTAGTTCTCTTATATTAATTCTGTCCTCGGCAAACAAGAAATCTTGTCTGAGGTTTATAACTATTTGGGGTTATAAAAGATTCTGTAATCATCTCAGGTTCAATTAAGTGAAGACCAAAACAAACTACACATACATTTATTGAGGCAATAAGAACACAAGTTTGATACAATACTTTAAACATCGTCAAAACACTTCAAAGTCACAGATTTTAATTCTAAAATTCTATCAACTCAGATCTAGAGTGTGTAAAAATTTTCCACAGTAATAGCAGAACAAAAAGAATCTGGATTCAGGGATAGCAGATAGTAAAGCTGAATTGCAAAAACAATTTTTAAACCTGAAGAAAGAGATGGCATATGGTTAAGAATAAAATTCTGGTCCTCTAAGCAGTAAAAATGAAGGGATGTGACACCAAAACATCACCAGCATTGCCCAATTGATTAAGAAATCAATGTAACACTTATGAGATACAATTTATCAAAATCTCTCATGACCATCTCTAACATTTCTGCAACTCCAGTGGTCTATAACCAGAATACTCAGAAAACAGAAACAGAGAAGAGTATGATAGGGAGGAAGCATCTGATCTTAGCCTAAAGAATGGGTATGAGCTGGATGACTGGAAGTGGACTGGAAAGAGAAGATAAAGCGATCTAGGTTGTAAGAAAAATCTGACTGAAAAAACAGAGTGAACAAATTCAGACACTGTTTAGGAAACAATGCACAATCTGATCTAGCTGAACATTAGACTCATGGCTAATGAAGTTAGGTTAAGTGGGGCTAAATCTTGACAGGGCTTAAACAATATACTGGAGAATTTCACTGTAAGTACAGAGGAAGTGAATGAAGCCTGAACGGCAGGATAAAGACTCTAAGAGACAGCCTAGAAAGATTTATGGGGAGTATGGGCAAAACAGATTTGGGAAGGGCAACATTATAAATGGACCAGGGAAATAATTAAGGAGGTTTTGCAATTGTCTTGTAAGAACTGAGGCTAGTCTGAATTAGGCTGGCAGCAGTGGGAACAGGTAAAAAAGTACAGGAATAGAAGTCATTCTAATTACAGAAGTAGAATAGCTCAAGAGTAGGAAACAGAGAGGATGAGAGCATACTAAATATGCCAAAAATTATTTCCAATTTGAAGCGAAAAAAGGATACTTTCCATTCTACAGAAAATCCACAGTCCTGTAGAGATCCAAGCAAATGGTTCATAGTAAGAGAAATAGGAATGGAATAGAAATCTCAGTAACTTAAGCTAAAACACATTAACAAGGAATACAAAAAGATACATACATGAGCCTGTTCACTGCAGCAGCATTTGTTATAATGAAAGCCCAAAAGCAAATGCCCAAAAAGGGTCAGGCTAAATCAATTATGGTATGTCATAATAGAATACCATGCAGATCTACAAAGACAGGAGGATTATCTCTGTATCTACTATCAGAAAATTTCAGAACAAATCAAACTTTCAAAAAAGTGTATGAGAGAGCATACTGACATTTTTCAGCGTTTACTCATGTGTTAAGTGTATGGAAGACTAAATACAGTTACACATTTGCTTATGTTTATGATTTTTACAAAATGGAAAGCAAGTCCCCCGACCACTAAAAAAAAAGTTACCAATTGAGGGGAAGAAGAGATAAATGGAGTTAGAGTTCTCTTAATGTGCCTTGCTTTGCAATATGACATTGAAATGAAGCACACAAATGGCTTTATGTAATTATGAAATCAAATTAAACCCTAATGTAAAAATATCCAAATGTAAAAATTCAAATGAACCAAGTTCAATGGTATCAATTTGGGAATTTAACAACAGATAGAGTACAAGTGACTTTGACATGTTACCGTATTTTGTTCCTTAAAGATAAAAAACTATAGCCGAGTTGCCCACTGACAAGCCAGCATTTGGGAGAGGGTCCCACAGTGACCCTGCCACAGTGTAGGCTGATGGCAGGGGCTGAGACAGGCACCCCCCAGGATTTTGGGTTGCATGAGGGCTGCCTTTTGCTTCTTAGGTGTCTGTGAGCGGGCTGCAACGGGGGTCTCTGGCTCAATCCCACTTCTATCAGCTCTCACTAGGAATGAGAAAACCAACAATCCACCGGCAGAAGCACAGAAGACAAAGGCCCTGGGCATAATCATCATCTGGGTAGGACCCCAAACTGAGCAAGATCGGAAGCAGGTCAAAGATGTGACCTGGCAGAGAGCTTCCCTTACGATGCTCTGGGGCTAAAAGACCAAGCCCCCGATCCAGAGATGCCACAAACACGATCTAAGCACCCTCCTTTCCCATTCATTGGGGAAGGAAAACCACAGAGAAGGGACAGCAGAACTGTAAACCCCAAGAGCGAAGAGGAGCTGGACAAACCTCCTGCTGGAGTCTGTCCCCACCAATGGCTGAGAGTTGGGATCCTAACACCATAACCACAACTAGAAGGTTTGGAAGCAGCAGCATGGGACAGACACCAGAAAGAGGAGGCAGCCAGCATGAATGAAAAGGCATGAATCCCAGTGATCACTTGGGTCTGGAGAAGGGGAGACTGTCAACTTGACCACAGGAAATGCGACAATGAAGAAGCCACACCTGGCCCCACAAGAGGGCCTAGATGAGCCTAAACTGGGTGCCTGCCTCAAAGCTACCCTTAGAAATTTAGGCAGCATAGACTACCAAATCTAGGAGCTCACGTCTTCACCCAGGAAAGGACATTTACCAGAAAAGGAAGAGACCAATGGGCCAAACATCAACCAACAACTTTATCGACCAACAATTTGCAGAGAGAGGGGAGTTGAAGTGACCAGAGTTGGGATGGGGGACAGGGGAGGAGGAGGGTGGGGAGGAGAGAGGGCCATACATAAGGGGAGCAATAATTATACAAATATGACTGAGATTGTAAGAAAATTTTTAAAAATTATTAAAAAAAAGATAAACTATAACAGACTATAAGATGCATTCAGTTGTCATAGTGGCACAACACAGTAGCAACTGTTCAGTGCTCTCAGCGGTGCCTGAACACTACTCCCCATTAAAGTAACCAGGACCCTTGAGAGAACAGTTGATTGTAGGTCTGTAGAAGAAAAGTTTCTTGACTTGTGATTACATAAGGTCCATAGAAGCATCTATGGACCACTTCCAAGAATAACATTAGGATGTCATTCAGGTTACTATTTAACCAGAAGTATCAATTTTTTTTAATGAACACTATATATAGTGGGCATTCTTTCTCTACAAATAAATGCCAGTAGGCTGAATGATTGTACTTAAATATGCTATGTTCTTAACAGATCACCTTCAACAAACAAGTATCTTAATCTAGATGTTGGGAGTAACATCTCTGCCTCATGGAGCTCATAGCACAGTGGAAAACTATGGTGATTCAAAATACTGAGCTAGGGCTCTGGCAGGAAGGTATACTAGGGGCTATGAGAACACAAAAGAAGAGCAACAAACTTAGAGCCAGAAGGTCAGAAAGTCTCTGAAGACAAACAGCATTTAAGCTAAAGTTCAAAGGCTATGCAGAGGGCTTGTGTGTTTGCTTGTGTGTTGATGGATAGCGGAAAGTGAGCTGCGAAAGAGAATTAGGGAAAGCGAAAAGGCACCCGAAGTGGTAAAGCATGACTCCCAGAAGGATAAGTATTAATCCCATGTGGCTGGTGGGTAACCAGGCTGGACAGAGGGAAAGAAGAGGCTAAAGAGGTAGGCAGAGGTCAAACCACAGAGTCTCTACAGTTCACACTAGGGAAGCTTCAGCGTGATTCAGGAGAAAAAGGCGTTAGTTAAATCTACCTGCAGATTCCAGAACGGATTAGACAGGAGGAATGATAGAGGAGTTACAACTTAGAAGGCTGCTGCAGGAATCCAGGGATGACACTGAAGGTGGACACAAATGCTTTCATATGCTTGCTATTGGAGAGAGATTGCAGAACTACAGCCAGTGACTTTAACTGATTTAGATGGGGGGAGTACGCAGGGGGAAAGGTGAGGTATTTAAGATCATGCCTAGGATTCTGCATCAAGTGACTTGGCACACAGGGGTTAACATTTAATCAGCCAACAAATGCTTCGAAAAGTAGGTCTGGTAAAGAGGAAGGGAAGATGAGTTAGTTCAGGTTTAACCATGATTAATAGGGGCAACTGTGAAATATCCCAGAAGACAGATCAAGTGGGCAGTTGGGGTTTCTTCTTATTTCCCACACTATCAAATCCTTCAAAGTATCATACAAATCTGCCCACCTCTCTAATTTACACTGTTACCATCTTACCATAAACCATCACTATCTCCCTCCATGTATCCATCTCTAAGTATTTCCATACTGTAGCCAGAATAATCTTTTCAAAAAATAAATCAAATTTGGGGAAGGGGGAAAATAAATCATACATTGTCACTCCCTGAAAAGATTCCTGAATTTAAGAATGAAATCATACCCTTTACCATCATCAAAAATCGCTCCAAGACATGCGCCCTTCTTTATTTTTTATCAATTACCCTCCTTAGTAAGCCTCATCAACACTGAGCAAGAGCTCCCCTGCTCTAGCACTTGCACCAGGGAATGGTCCCACTTCTCTTTCCCCATTCAGCAACCAAGTCTATCATTTTAAAAGATGCATAACAATAAAAAACCGTGTGTCTTTTACTGTTAAACTGAGTAGATGGTGTAGAGTTGATCCTCAATGATTGTTTGCTGAGTGAATTAATAAATGAATAAAATAACTGCACAGCTGAAGCTCAGCTCAGAGGGGAAAATCTCCAATGGGGATATTGATTTGGGCATCTTCTGCATATTAAATGACAAATGTTACTGAGGAAACAGCAATTTCCCATGGGAAGTATAGCGAAAGGATGTAAGAGGGTTTAAAACAGAGACCCCAGATTATCAGCATTTATAGGACAATCAACAGAAGAGGCACACCCAGAACAGAAGAAGAAAGGGCCAGGGAGCAGCAGCAAAGCCAGAAAATATCCTCAAGTATCGATACAGCAGAAAAGCATCATTCCGTAGAAAAGGCAACTTGGTCTTAAGTACAAATTATGTGGTTAAAGGATTCTGACATACAGTCAACAAACATTGATTGAGTGTCCACCACGGGCCAAGGACTCTGAGAGATAAAACTGCAGACACACACACACACACACACACACACACACACACACACACACACACACCAAACACCATTTAGTGATTATTTGAAGACTGGGACAGTTTTCTCTCAGTGTTCTAAGCAAGTCTCAATCTGAATCTTAATTACTACTACTGCTAAGAAGGTTAAATGAGGTCTTGTTCATGAAGTGCTGAGTACAATGTCTGCAACACAAAAAGTACTCAATAAATCACAACTACTACTGCAAAATGACTTCCACTGTCACTGACAAAAATGTGCAAAAAATGCCAGTATACAACAAAAATTAACAGCAACCTTTCTAGGGGATTAAAAATTGAAGTCTACTTTGAGAATACTAAATAAGCAAAGAGATGAAGTTCTTCACAGGGGAACTGCTGCAAAGTACCATCTCAAGGTTCTTGGAAAGAACCAAGATTCCAGTTTGGTTTCAGCATAGTACAGAAGCATTTAGGTGGCCTCAAAGCCTAACAGACTCGGTGCCCAGTTATTCATGTAGCTACCCAGTTCCTCTGAGACCTGACTCAGAAGACCACAGCTCTACCTCTCCCCTCAAAACATAAGCTCCTTTTACATATCTTATTCCAGAACAAAACTTGATGAATTTTCTAAAACCAGAAAGGTTGAAAAGTACAGGATCACAGTTCAGTGATATCTCACTTTTTGTGTGCTTTTATTTTGTTAGATCATTTTCTCTGGTTATCCCTGCAAGAGCAAAGAGGTTGCCTGTTTTCAAATAAAGAACAAAAGTATACTGAGCTAGAAGAACAGATTCTTCAGAAACACCGAACAAGAAGAAAATGCCGACGTATTTCTCCCTTGAATTTCAATGGGAACGTGAAGCTGAAGTACCGTGGTTCAGCGGGAACCCTTGTTCTGCATGCCATGCCATGCCACCCAAGCCCCAAGCAAATGCCAACCTTCCTGCTGCATACACTACTTTGCACTGAGTCCTCTCCACTTTGGTGCTGCGATCAAAGCTCCAGTGATACTTTCAGCCAAAGGAAAATTATTTTCCTTGCTTTTCTTTTGTTCTTCTCTAACAGACTGCTGGTTGTTTGGTCCAGACTACGTGGGAAGCAGGACTCAAGTCATTCTACCAGTCACACATGCTTAGCAAGCAGAAAGCAAACAAGACACATTCTTCTAGGTTGAAATGTTCTAAATGCAAACCACAGCACTTCAGTTCTGAACATTCTCAGGTAAACAGTATTTACTAGAGTATATTAACAGACTGGGTCTGGAATAGAAACAAACTGAGGTAAAACAAAGTTTTCCTTTAACTTTAAGAAGAAATTAAATAGACTCTAGCTTGATCTTCTTTGTTGTGTTGTCTTCCCAACTAGAGTTAGAGTTACTGAAGGTATCTGGCATTACCAACCCAAAGAGAATTCTTTTATGTTACTATCATTGAGTCTAACCAAAATTCAAGAGTTATAAGAAACACTAAAATCCTATTTTATATATCTACATTTGCTCTATTTCATAGGATTAAAGTACTTTACTGAAAGCAACTTTTACTTATTGGCAAGACAAAAACTCCCAGAATTTATGAAAAAGATAAAAAAATTAAGACTTGGTTAAATAGAAGGCGAATAATAAAATCACTTAAAAAATTAAATACTAAGATTCCTGTTCAATAATAAAACATAATGCTCCATGGAATATTACGTTTTAAACAGGATGGCTCCTTTCTCTCGCATTTTTTTCAAATAAATGATTCATTCATGTACTCAGCAAACAGGAATCAAGCACAGAACTTTGTAAGAGGATCTGTAAGCAAGCAGTCAGGGAAGGAGGACACCAGGGCTGTCACCAAGCAGTGCCAGTGCTGACTCAGTGGATTTATATCCACAGGCTGAGTAGCCCTAACAGGGAGCTAAGGGTAATTTATGTGCATCTTACATGCTCACGTGTTCTGGGTGGGCTATCACTGGTGGTAGCACAAAGTCTGGCATGGCAAAGACAAAATGAGGAAGATGCAAGGAGAAACTGGGCTGCAGACCTGTAAACTGATCAGAAAGTCATGGGTTGTTTTTCTAGACAGTTGTTTTCTAGACCCCTCAGGCTGTAGTTCTTAGGTCACCTTCAGCAGACTTTATCACGCTTTCACCCGGACATCATACTTCATTCAGGTCCTCTATTTTTCAAGAGGTACACAAACATGAGAAAATGAACTGATACCATTTAGTGGCCTTGCCCCTTTAACAGTACTAGTAGTTGAAATATTAGTAGTCTGAAATGTTACATTTAAGAGTCTGAACTATCATTCCAAGCATATCCATTGTTTACTTATCTCTACGAGGTAGAGAGTAAATATACCATTTTAAAGTTCAGGAATTGAGGCATGGAGAAGTTAGCATTTATATAAAATTACATGGAACAGTGTCTACTTTTGGGCTCGTTTCATCACGTCAAAAAGATGAAATGTGAATACCTATCTCAAGTATCAGAGGGAGGTTGCCAATTAATTACCATTTATGATTTTTTGACTTTTCTAATACCTGAGAAAAGAAATATCAGCAAGATGCTTGCATCTCAGAAAGATTCCATAAATATTTGGTAGCTACTAAGTGGCAAGACTTATCAAACATGAGATTACTTTGCAGCAGAAGAGAGATTAGCAGTAACCTGGTGTGAAGATGGTGGTCGTAGTGTGGGGAGAGAAAGAAGCAAGTAGCAACAGGGAGGCTAGCCATTTTGTGATTAGTCTACATTCATATTCATCCATGAAACAAATATTTGTTTAGCAACAGATACTATTCTATGCTCCTGGATACAGAGATAAACAAAACAGATAAATGTTCATATTTATAAGAGTTGGGAAGGTGTTTTTTTTGTGTGTGTTTTCTTGTTGTTTTGGTGGGGGGAAGGGATTTGTGGGGGGTGATGTTGTGGCCAGGGAATAAGGAGACCTTATAAGGGAAGTGTGTGTAGCTTACTACTTATTCTTTTTTTTTGAGACTAGGTCTCGCTTTGTTGCCTGGGGAACTGCAGACTCACATTGCCCAGGGTACCACGGACTCAAGCGATCCCCAGCCTCAGCTTCCCAGATAGCTGAGATTACAGGTGCACGTCACCACACCCACTTTTTTTTTTTGAGACTAGGTTTTGCTATGTTGCCCTGGGCGAGTCTCAAACCAGAGGACTCAAGGGATTCCTAGTCTCAGTCTCGCTTTGTAGGCTGCAATTAAAGACACATGCCACCATGCCCGGCTTGGTTTACTATTTTAAAGAAAATAGTATAAGCCTTGCTTCAAAAGTCATCCTTAAGCTGAGACCCCTGGTATGTAGAGGAGTAAGTAATGCAGATATGTGGAGAACAAGCTTTCCCGGCAGACAGAAGAATCCCAAAACACCTGAGAGCATCTGAAAAACATCAAAGGGGTGTGGCTTGGGTTATGAGTACAGGGAAAGAACAGTAAAGTATCGTTTACTATGTTCCAAGTTCTCTCCAAGTTAGAATATATATATATATATATATATATATATGTGCTCTAAATTTTCTTGAAGTCCCAACAGTTTGGCATTAGCTATAGTAATCAACAACATTATCTCATAACTCAAAACTCAAGGAACCATTTACCAGCAGATACAGAATAAACTGGGTCATATTTCCAGTTGTGTCCATAGAGTATTTGTTTGTAATTGTGCCCAAAGAATGGAAGAGTATAACCTTTGTGGTTAGCTTCCTAAATATACTCTCTCTCACTCTGCACCAATAGGTAATTACATTTACTGTTTCAAATTCATTGAAATCATTTAAAGACTTATCTTCAAATGATTTCAAGAAAGAGAAAGAATATTAAACAAGTACCTTAAGAATCTGTAGCTGAAATTTCATATACTAAACGGTGAAGTTGAAAAATCTACAAATATTATCTAGAAGAGTTTCCTAAATGTATCCCTCTGTTTACAGAAGTTAAGATATTTAGGTTGCCAACCCCAGTATCTTAGTAAAACAACAGCCCCAGAGGAAATATAAACTAACTCTTAGCTTGTATTTTGAAAGGACATTTATGCCACAACTCCTTAAAAAGAAGTACTGACAGCCGGAAAGGGTGGCACGTGCCTGTAAACAATAGCTTATGGCATCGCGGCTGGGTCTGGAGATCACGGTTCGAATCCCACCTGGGGCAACACAGCGAGACCTACTCCTACTCCTACTCCTAGCTGGGTGTGGTGGCACACGCCTGTAATCCCAGCTATCTGGGAAGCTGAGGCTAGGGATTGCTTGAGTCCGTGGTACCCTGGACAATGTGAGCCTGCGGTTCCAAGGGCAAGAATAGCAAGACCTAGTCTCAAAAAAAAAAAAAAAAAAAAAAAAAA
>PVHY01016676.1:0-33227 GCA_004024945.1 Uropsilus gracilis
AAAAAAAATAAATAAAATAAAATAAAATTAAAATACCAAAAAAAAAAATTGTTAATAGAAACTGCTTTTCCCAAAGTTGAGTAGTGAATTTTTATCAGTGGGCCAAACAGGTCGCCTGAAACAGTGATCCCTCACCAAACAAGATAATGTTTCTTTCAAACCCCCCTTAGTTTACCTTGAGGCATGACTGTCTTTGGCATAGGGAATAGAGGAGGATAAGGAAGAGGGAGTAGAGTGGGATGGAAAAGAAGCTTCAGAGAAGTTGAGAAAAGAAAAGAGTGAAAGAGACAATCATGAATTAATCAGCATGCTGTTAATTAGCTGTTTCCAACTCTCCCTGTCTTTAAAATGGGCAGTTACCACCCTCTTTCTGAAGCTAGGCCTTGTCTTGCAGCTTACATGGCTAACACAATGGAAGTGGACATGGTGGGTGTCCCTCTCCGGCAGAGCTGTAAAGAATGTTATTCTCCACACTTCTTTCCTTCTGTAGTGATGATCAAGGTGCTGCTGAAGGAAGCTCTGTCAGCTTGATCTCTGAGTGACAATGAGGAGCAGAATCCTTCTGCCAGTCTGTCCTGGACATGTAATGTGAATACTGAGATTTTGTGCTCCTAAAAATAACCTAAATAATCCCATCTGAATTAAAACTTAGGACCCAAGGAAGAGAGAACTGATGTAATAAAGCTATAAAATAGGTGGCAGAGTAGAGGATAGCAAGACACTCATCAGAGACTAGAAAATGGTGACCCATAGCCCTGCTGATAGAAGATAAAGCAGGGCCACGAGGCTGGTAAAAATTCATCACTATCTCAAGTAGCAGCTCAGGAGTATGGCTGTCATACAATCATGGTTAAAACCTTTGAATGTATTAATACCTTTCAAAGTCACATATGAATGTACTTAAACTCCAGCAATTCCATCTTTCTCAGACATTTACATATGCACAGAGAAATCTGTCTCAAGATATTTATTTAAACAATGATCATAATAGCAAAAGTTTAGAGACAGTTTACACATCTATCAATAAGGAACTGTTTGTAGAAGGTATGTCTATTCATAAAATTTAATATGTGCCTTTAAAATAATGACAGATCATGATAAGTTATACTATTCAAGTTCAAGTTAAAGAAGAAGCAAAACAATAGTTAAAATATGCTAATATTGTGCTTTAAAGAAACACGTTCTCATAGTAAGGGAATGGATGTATAGCCCATGGTTATGGATGGAGAGAATCAACATAATAAAAAGTATCTTGCTTAAAACGATTTATAAAATGTAATGCAATGTCTATCACAATTCCCAGAATATTTTTTAAGGGAACAACAATAATGATTGAAATTTATATGGACCCATAAAGGGTGTCAATTTACAAGAATGACCCTACAAAAAAAGAAGAGAAATGAAGTTATCATGTTTTCTGACTTCAAACTTTACTTTTAATCACTTTAAAATCAGTGTGGTACAGAAATAGATACATGGACCGGTGAAACAGAATCAAAATTCAGAAATAAATCCACGCATCTACCAGAACCTAATCTGTGATAAAAACTCCAGGACTGTGAAATGGGGAAAGACAGTCTCACCAAGAAATGGCGCTTGTAAAATTGGAAAGCCACTAATAAAAGAACAAAATTGGATTACTTTGCTAACAACAATACACAAAGCTAAATTCCAAAATATATTAAGGACTTATATATAAGACTTGCAACAATAAAATAAATAGAAACATTGGTGATTTGTTCCATGATATGAATAATAAAGATAACTTTGGTGACTCAATCCTTATGTGAGGAAATTAAAAATAAATAATTCAGGTTACCTCAAGTTAAAAAACTTCTCTACAGCCAGGAAAAGAATATAAGGCAATAAAACAGAGACCCTACTGAAGGTGACAAAACTTTTAGATAATATATACCTGATAATGGATTAATATCTAATATAGATATGAAACTTACACAATTCAGCAATAAAAAGTGAATGACCCAGCTAACAAGTGCAGTAGATATGAATAGCTAGTTCACCAAAGAGAATATGCAGATGTCTACCTGAGAAAAAATTCATTGCCATTTCTAATAAAAACCACCATGAGATATCATTTCACATCCATGAGAGTAGCATGAGGATGTGAAGAAAATGGAATCTTATTGCTCTGTCGCTGAATATGAAATGGTGATACCATTATGGAAAGCAATCTGAATTTATCTTAAAAAGTTAAAAATGGAAATATCATGATTTGACAGTTCCAGTTTTGGGCATATATCTACAGAATATAAAACCAGCAATAAAGATATGCATGTTCTACAATATTCAGAGCAGTATTATTCACAGAAGCATTCACAATGCTTTCACTAGGAAGTGGAAGCATCCTAACAAAAGGATCAAGAAGATAAGGTACATACAGACCATGGAATATTAGATATCCATAAGAAAGGATGACGTGTGGCCATTTTCAGAAAATTTGAGAAAATCATAAGCAGAACAGTGAGGCAGAGAAATAAAAACAGATGTTGAACTTTCACACAAAATAACCCCATCAATACATATCTTGAGGACTCTAAGGTAAAGAAGTAGGGTATGAGGAGTTCTGTGTGGGAAAGAAGAATGAGAAGGAAGAGGTTCATAATAATCAGAGAGGATCAGCTCGCAGACCAGGGACTTAGAGAGCATGTTCAAATCCTTCTTTCTTAACAGGTGGGGTCTTTTTATATCTTAGCTAAGAATGATCAAAATGAAGGAAAAAACCCTGTATCACAAGCTTACGTGACATATAGCAGGGAGGATGAGTGATAAAAGGAGAATTTACCTGTGGGTGTAATTCAGTCCTATGTCACTTTGGGTGGGACATTATTAAGAGGTTAGGGAGCTGTGTCACAGGTAAGGGATGTGCCAGTGACCATCTCAAATATGCCAGAGAAGACAAGAAACATAAAGGTGTTCCATTATCTAAGGCATCTCTCTTAACCTATGTCCATGCTCCAGAGTAGGGGTTAGGGGAAGATAGAAGGGGACACAGGGATGGTGGTGAGGAAAAAAATAACGGAGTCCTATATGTGGGCTTTCCACTGGTATCTCTGGAAGGTGACATAAGGAATGAGTGAAGTGGTTGTGCCTGAGATGGATGTTAGGAGAGGAGACTTTTCACCATTTCTTTTAGTACAATTTGAATGTTTACCATGAGTATGAATAGCCAAGAAAAATCAACAACTAAAAGATCATCCTTCTTTCCCTACTGCTACCCATAACCACTGTGTGTCAGTATTTTTATCTTCTCTTCTTATTATATGGTCATGTAAAGCTGTATCTGGCTGGCCTCATACCTTTGATTAAATTACGAAGGGCAATATCTCAATGTTATTTCAGCTATGGCTGAAACTTGTGTTAGCATTATTTTTGCTGTATTTGGAAGGTTTACCTTTGATTAAAATCTGTCCTAGAATGAAAAGTGTTACAACAAACTAGAGGAAAAAAAAAAAACTACATCGTCACAGTCAAGTTTGGGGACATGACTTTAAGCTTCTATTTATCATTTATCACTGCAGAAAATTTGAAAAGCAAAATCTAGTTCCTCATCTCCCTTAAAGGTCACACATTAATTCACCAAAGAGATTAACCAGAAGGTTATAGATAGATGGGAAAATGTTGGTTATCACTTTTTATGAGGGTGATGCAGGTCAAAACCACAACAAAATGTCATCTCACACTTGTGAGAATCACACATATACAAAAAGTCCAGCAACTGCTGGAGAGGATGCAGAGGGAGGAATTCTATTCCAGTGTTTTTGGGACTGTAACCTGGTCCCAACATTTTGAAAAGCAATCTGAATTTATCTTAAAAAACTAAAGATGGAAAAACTATGACCTAACAACCACATTCTTGGGTATCGACCCAAGGAACTTGAAACCATCCACAATCAAAGCACCTATATGCTCTACAGTGTTTATTGCAGTATCATTGGACAGGGGAGTAGCCAATAGCCTATCACTAGACAACTGAGTCAAAACAGGGATAGCACCTGAGGGAAAAAATAAAATACTAGCCAAAAATAATAAAGATGTAAGAAAATATGTTGTTTAAAAATTAAGGTTACATAAAAAAACATAAAAAGATAAAAGATGGGGACACACCCACACTATGGTGTATTGTTTAGCCACAAGGAAAAGTTGTTATGGCAAAATTGAAGACATGTAGGACGACAATTATGTATATTAAAGAAAGTCAGAAGGACAAGACAAACATTGAATAATTATATAGTGGACAATTTAACAAAGCAAATACTTATAAAATCCAGCTGATACCAGTAAACAAAGTGAGGTTAAGGGGAGGTGGAAAGAAGAGAATAAAAAGTGAGTAAAGGTGATATTGATTAGTATGAAGCATTTGTACTAATGAACATGATGTGACACTGGTTTCAAGGAAAAGCAGAAGAAACTACTTTTTTAAAAAAGAATTTTCATTTTTTAATAAATTTTATTTATTTGTCACATTTGTGCAGTAATTGATCCCCTGATAAATGGTCCTCCCTCCTCCCCCGTCTACATCCTCCCTCCGGTCACTCCAGCTCCCTTCTCTCTGCGATTTGTTGGTTGGTGAAGTTGATGTTCAGCTGTTTGTTGTTTGGTCCATTGGTCTCTTCCAATATTTGGTAAATGTTCTTTTCCTGAGTGAGTAAATGAGCTCCTGTGACCTGTTGTCCATGTTCTTTGGAATTCTTTGGAATTCTCACTCTTCGTAAAGGTGCTTTTGAACACACCATGATGGTAACAGTCAGTTCAACAGTGTAAGCAGCTGCTGCACATTCACAAATACATTCTGAAATGCAGCATCTCCCTCATCTCATGATACTGTCCAGAGGCCAGAAAGGCCTGCAACTGGCCTCTTGTCTGTCCCTCCCTTGGCTTGGGCCTTCCCAGAAAGAGTCTTGTTGGTACAAGTTCACGGTGGTCAGATCGCAAGGTTGCCATGAAGGCTTGAGATGGTTCATTTTTATCTGATTTAAAAAATTTATCTCCAGTCTCTTTTTTTCTCTTCTCCTAATGACCACATGAGCATTGATTTTAATTAGTCCTGTCTATTAAGATTCCCCTTAGGTTCAGAAGCCAGCCTGGTAATTAACAGTTCAGCTTTCCTCTCGCTAGCAGTATTGTCAGGTGAGTTACTGCCACCGGTCAGAGGCAGGGACCAGCACTTCTCTCTTCATCCAGCCTGCAGTGTCCAGATGCAGACACAGGACCCTCCTGGGTGGTGTCCCTCTCGTTACAGACATGGGAGCAGGGAGGGGAGGCTGTCACTGGGTGTGTGAGCGAGAGAAACATGCATGTCAGAGACTCCAAGTAGTATCTGTGTTTCAGGCATGGAACTGGTGCAGCCTTGGATGGCGTTTTTGAAGCTTGTCCATTAGCCAACCCTGGCGAAGGGGTCCACCAAACCATGCCCCTCTATGTCTTCTGAATAAACTGAGCGCTTTCGTTGCATGAAATAGGGCTTGAAACAGTAGTGCACGGTCAGCATTTTTTGACTTTCTTTTCAGCCTAGATTTTGGGAGAGGTAGTGGTGGTTCCTCAGGTATTTTTTGACCAAAATGAAAACTAATGTTCTAGAAAATGTATGTGATGTTTAGAGTTTTTTGTTTTAATTTTCAATTTTTTCTTTGCAGTTTGATGGTATTGTAAGCATGACCACATGCACCTGGACCATTTCTTGGCTTCTCCTCCGTGCAGCTGTGGGCTGGGCACTCTGAGGCCAGCTCTGCTGCCCATGGAGATGCAGTGGGAATGGGGAGCCTGATGAAGTTTGCTCACATCAGCAGCGCCACAAGCTCCATGGCACTGTGAGCCAAGAGCTTCTCATGGCCTTTTGCATTCTTGTGGCTCCCAGAACCAGTGCTGGGTATCAAGATCTGACCCTGGGACCTTTCATACGTCCTGTTAGCAGTGACTCTAGGTCTGTTCATGCTTAACTTTGTTGGTTGGAAGAGCATTGCATGAACATCTTGGTCTCCCTTTTGACCATCCTAGGCTTCATGGAGGACCTGAGGATAGCCTCTCTGTAGGCGATGACTAGGAAGAGAAAGTAGGGAGTCTTTTTGAGACTCAAGCCATGAAACACATTCAGGAGAATGACGGTTATTCTGGAATTGATTCATAGATAATTCACAGTTGCGTTAGAGAATGACAACAGTTCTTTTAGTGTTCATATAAATCCCTGCTAATTTTTGGGTCTGATCATTGAGTGCAATTCATTATTTTAAATGAAACAACTAATCAGTTTAATGTATACTTTGCATTGTACAAAAGCTCTGGGTTTTTTATGACCAGGATGAGGCTGCAAAATGCTCTGTGTCCCCTTGAATGAACGGTGAAGGGACAGCATGCCTGGGTCCATCTGGGTCCTTATGAGCCAAGCATCCCTTCCTTACAACTGTCCCCCTGCCACTGACAGTGGCTCAGCTGCACTGGCAGACTCTCTTGGGTACTTGAAACCAATGTAATCAGAACTATTTCCTGAGGTTGGTGACCAAGATCATCAGTCTAAGCTGAGAATTTAGTTTCCCTGTGATTTTGTGTTCTTGCTGGTCAATCTGGAAACTTTGCACTCGAATGGAAGTTGATCACCTCTTGAGAGCTAAAGTTGTAATATTTGGGTCAGGAACTCAAAGTAGTCATTATCCAAAAATTGGTATAATCAGATGACAGTCTTCTTATCTACTCCTGGAAATCAATTCTTAAGCACTTGTCAGGTGGCTGGCTGAGAGGACACACTCAGCTCCCTGTCTTACATCTGGCAGAAGATCACCAGACAAGCAAAACATGGGAATGCATTGGAGGGGAGCACAGCTGTGCAGCATTACCCTGACTTTAGGAAGGAAGGATAGATGCTCAGAGCATTGTTGTAAAGTTAAGCAGTTAACTCAGTCGTTACTTCCTATGTGGTAGTGTTTACACATCAAACTCATAAAGTAAACTACAGGTTTCCTGCCCTCAAGGGGAATCTCTCAAGGAGTGATTGAGCTGGTCAAAGACACAGGGCTGTTTGGGAAGCAGATGAACTGGCTTGGGGGACAATGGCCAGTTTGTAGAGCAACTGTCACACAAATGAGCCAGAGAAGAGGGTGTACATGCATGCACTTGGGGAAGACTTGGGTTGCATGTAACTACATGTAGGAAAATGACTCACAGCTGGGTTTTAAGGGAATTATGCAACGATGACAATACTAAGCAAGATTTGATATCCCTTTAGACTTGAGTCTTGCAAAATTAGGAATGTGCTATCAGTGTCCTTTCCCAGCAACCTGCAGCAATGCTTCAAGATGCATCATATCAGCCACGGAATGATCCTTTAAGCAAGAGAGTGAGTGACAGTCATTGACAGAATTACCTGAAAATTAATTTTCTGCAGTTCCCTAGGGAGCATGTCCTTTTTTTTTTTTTACTTTGAGATTTCATTTCTGCAGATGAAAATAAATATAGGCTGAAATGGAACTATATATTTGATACATGGTAAAGAGAATACTTTAAACTTGCAGGGGGAAAATGTTCATATTTGTTTCAAAGAAGGTTATGGAGAGGCTAAAGTTGCTGCTGAGGAAACATTACATGCTGGAGTTCTAACTTGCCTTGAGATTGTTTAATAGTGTTACATTCTGAAGCATGATTGCTTCAGGTGTCTGATAGATGGTTATTTCCACTGTTCCTCTTCAAGAAGATGGTGCTCTTGGGAAGAATAAGCAGGACTAGGAAATAAGTTTTTTTTTTTCCTAAAGCAGTTTCTTTTAAGGTACTCAGAGTTTATTCACTGAAAGGGTTGCTTTAGAGGAATAAGCAGGATCCTGTGTTGCCCAATAGGGTCTAAATACATGTTTGCTGTGCCCCCAGATGTGGAGCAGGTACTTAATCTACAGTACCTCTGCAAGTGGACGGCTAGATTGAGTCCTAGCTCTGATAGTTATTATCCTTGTGTTTCAGGCAAAGTTATTTAACCTGTTTGTACCTTTCAAAGTCTATCTCATAAAGTTGTGAGGATTAAATAAATAAATAACAGCTCACCTTGTATATTCAGTTCATGTTTACCATGTGTTGGAAATAGTCCCAGGTATTCCTCCCTTAATGCAAGTAGCCACAAAGGTCTTATCATTGTCTTGCCTCTGATTATTTGCTGTTACATCATACTAAAGGCCATCTGGCTTCATTATTGAGACTATAATTTGACCTGTAACCCTGGACACATTTTTAGTGGCCATGAAGTGATTCATTTCCTTACCTGAAGTCCTAGGTTGATTCCCAAGATGGCTACTTTTCTCTTAAATACTACATGTGGATACATTTCCCCTTGTTTACCTTGACTATGATTTACCCCCTATTTCCAAAAAGGATTTAAAGTGTTGATGAGAGGAATAAACCCACTAACTGCCTTGGCATTTCCTGGGAAGTTGTTTCCCAGGTTGGACACAGAGACCTCATTGTTCACCGCTACCACTTGGCTGAATGCAGGCGACACAATCCTGTTCTTGTTGGAGGCAAATCTGTGGTGAGTTTGCTGAGTGTGGAGTTTCTGTTGAAAAAAATCTAATACATGGTCTGAAGCATCGTTGGGGCCACCTTACTGGGAATTGAGCTGATGTCAGAGAGTTCTGGTAAAGGACCTACCTACCATCCCACCTGGATTGTCAATGTTTCCTTAGCCTCTGCTATGTGTCAGGGGAAAAAATGTCCAGTCACCTCAGAATATCTATTTCTAGTCAGAAAGCAACATGTGTTTTCTCCATTTCAGATACCAGCGTAGATCCAACAGGGACTTTTCGAGGACTGTGTTATGAAACAGCAGAAGACAAAATTTAAGAAGAAGATGAATTACCTCTCATTCTCACCTGATGAAAAATACCATCTACCTCAGGGGGCCCAGAGTAGGGCATAGGGCAACCCAACAAAGTTGCAGGAAGCATGGCACAGCTCATGCTGAATTAGTTCTAGAGACCTCATGGACAGAGGTTCTCTGACTGCCTTAATCCTTTTCCCCGGTTTGTGGTTTCTGTCAATTGCACCCACCAGTGACAAGACTGACTAGTGAAGACCAGTGTGCTGCTGTGTCCCACCCCAGTTCTGGAGAGTCCAGTCCTTTAGACTCCTTGTTGCTCTCCAGTCAATCCCAACCTCACAAGGCTCCTCTGTCCCTCTGTTGTTCTTATTCTCTGACAGTCATCAGAGAAATAAACAGTATTATTCACATCAGCTACCTTGAGGTCACTTTAATTCCAGAGCAGACATGTGACCATGCATTTGTATGCGCTGGGAGAGGGAAGGATCAATATTTATTTAGGAAAGAATATAACTCTTATGCTGCTTCTAATAAATCTGCATACCTTTGCTATTGTTTTTTTTTTCTTTTTATTGTTCCTTTGCATAAGCTAAGGCAGTAGATGTTGAAATATATATATATATATATATATATATACATATATTTATAATAAAACATGGTGTATCCATTATTCACCTGATGGCCAATTTGATAGATCCTAGTAATAACTATTTCAAGAGATGGAAGCTGAAGTAAAAGCATACAGACATGCATGGGGTAAAAGAAATCTGTATTACCAGAATGTGGAAAGAGGGAGAAAGGTGAACTGATCTATTTTATTTCTTAAAACAATTATAAACCTAGTATTGCATTGTTAGTTCTCATGAGAAAAAAGTAAACTCCAAAGTGTGTGGGGGCACATGAACGTGTGTGAAATCATGTTTTTGGACAGTATTTCAGGGTTTACTCTAGTTTATGTTCTTCAGAAGCCACAAAGCCCAGGTACCATCTCTTCATTGAGGTCAAGGTAAGGTTTTCTCATAAGCAGACCCATCCAGGGGCAGCTCTCACCTTCACCTGTATCTGGTCCAATGTCAAGACCCTTCTACTGATCAGCACAGGAGTTCTGACCTGCTCTGTTTCCGACCTGGGCCTGTTCACCCCTCCTTAGGCAACCTGGTGGACCCCCACTCCCAGGAGATCACCACATTGATGCCGAACTTAGTGCGGACACCCGATCGGCATAGCGCACTGCAGCCCAGAACTCCTGGACTCAAGAAATCCTCCTCCCTCAGCCTCCTGAGTAGCTGGGACTACAGTCATGTGCCACTGTACCTGGCGGGTCAACACCCTTCTAGTAAGCGCTGCCCTGGCCGGAAACTCAAAGAATTGTTATGCTATGTTATTAACAACCAGAACTGGTCTAGGAAGGCCAGCGCACAGAAAACAGGAACTATTGGAAAATGCTGTCTGGGATGGCTACCAGCTACCAAATATTTTGGGATGAGGTACCTGTGATGTGCCTCCAGGATGGAAAACCCCTGATAATGCTTCAGTCACATGCTCTGGCCATGCCACATCCTCTCTTACAAGTGTTGATGCCCCTTGCTGGCTTGTTCATCTTGCTTTGACAGTTGGTTGTGTTGTGATTATCTTTTCCTATACAGACAGTACCTTTTTCTGGTGTAGAACTAATAGAAATACTCACTTGATGGCAAACTGTGTTTGACTTTATCCTTAAATGAAGAGGGCCAGAGTGCAGATACAGAGTGGGAACAGGATTTGGGAGGGTTCCTGGGGATGATGCTGGAGAAAGCATCCCCATAGTTTAGGTTTGAGTACTGCTGTCTGGGTCCTGCTCTGCTGGCCTGGCTTCTGGATACCTGAGAAAACAGGGAATATTGGCAAGTACCACCCTGGATTGCTACCAGCCCTGTCTGCCCTGCTTTGGTCATTCTGCAAGTACCTCTGTGTCTCTTTTCTCTGGCCAGGGCTTATGTTGATCTTCTTCTCTTGATTCCTTATAGTTCTGGTCTCATTCTTTCTCAGGGATGAAAGCAGACTACAGTGTATTGGGGTTCTGCCATTGCCTAGGAACTTCTTTTGTTCACTGAGTCCTTGCAGTGATGCTGGGAGATGGGACTGATCATTTTCATTGTTTTGGTCATTCAGAGGCTGAGAAAATATCCAATTTTTCCTCTCTCAGATAGACAAATAATTCATTTTCAGTACTATGAAAGGGGGTGTCCATGCCTCGTCCTGAAGGAGGTTTCTTTCTGCGTAGATGTACGTATCTAGCGCCCTTGGACTGGTGTACTCAATGGAACAGTTAACTGAGATGGTCAATATAGTACAGCCACTCTCTCTGCACTTAAAATATTGGCCTGATTCCTGTTTTTTTCATCTCTGGGTGAAGGTATTATGGGTTAAGGCTTAAGAGTTCTTTGAAAGTAAATCTCTGTATCAGTGTGTCACTATGAAAGGCCTCTGTCCTTGCCCATTTTTTGCAGATCCTGCCACCTAAGTCTTTGTCTTGAGTCCTTTTGATTCTAAGCAGCTGCAGCTGACATTCTCAAGCTTTCTGGAGGGAGGGGAAAGTTGACCTTCCACCTGACACCCAGCCCAGGCCTCGCTGCCTCCTGATAGCTTCTAAGCTGTTCAAGCCTTTCATCTGAAATGCACTCTAAGGCTTCAATTGGACAGACCCTTCCATCCTGCCTCTTTCTCTGAGTGTGACCCAGTGCTTCTGGCAAATTTATAGCTGGCTGGTTTGGTTAATTAGGAAAAAGACTGATGCTTGAAGATAATGTAGGACTGTGAGCTCTATACACTCAGCCTCTCCCAGGTTTCACAGTCAACCTAGGGGAAGGGGATGCCTGTCCCTAAGCTGCCTGCTCTGATTGTTTTAGGTTTTACATTGGAAGTTGGGCCTATGTCAAGGCAAGTCTCCCTGCCATTTACAGAGCTGGTGATGCATCGCTACTCAAGCTATAACATGGTCTTATTTTGGGAATGACTCTGGGGTCTTCCATTTGGATTCATTTCTTTCTGTGATGCAGAAGACATTTGCAGCTTTAATGCTGTCTTTGTTGCCTGTTGGAGTCCTTTTTAGGACTAATCATTTGACTTTGCACTAATGAGATTAAACCCAGCAGGGGCAGATATTTTCCTTTTTAATTTTCATTCCTGTTATTTAATTGGCATTACACACACATAATGAGACCAGAAAAAAAACACCCTGTAGCAATCTGTTCAATACAAATAACTCAGGCAGATGCAGCCAGATGTATCCATGGTGACCTCCTTGACTCTCACTATCCACACACTAGAGTAGATGGACCAGAACATTTAACTCCTTGTGTGCCAAACGTATCTGAGCTACTGTTTTTCCCATCCTTCTCCCCTATGAAAGGGCATTTCCTCTAATTCATGTGTTTTTCCCCAGTGAGTTGTCTGCTTAGCTCTGTGTGACTGACATAGGCTTGGGTTCCAAGTGAGTGCTGGTCCTTGGTGTTAGTGATGGCTGCCTGCCCTGTGGCTCCAGCATTGTGGGCAAAGGCATTCTCCGTCTGCTCCCAAGACCCGATCTACAGCATTCTTAATGGAGGGCAAATATTGAACCACATGAGAATCTATCAGAATGACTAATGAACATGGAACCTTCCCTCTCTGGACAAGGTTTCTCTATCAAAATCATCCTTCTCTTCGAGGAAAAAAGATTGTCTTTGTGGTCATCAGGTGTTTGGGAGTGGGGGTGGTGGTGTCATCTCTGATAAGCCACAGTGATGAGAGTCTTTCAGTACCTTTCCTGGATTTGGGACCCAGGGCTCAGTTCATGACCTGCAGGTGCCCAACTATTACCATCAGGTGGTGACCCCAGGACTTCCTTTTTGCACTGGAATTGCCTCCTTTTTTTCCAAAACAGGTTGAGTAACTATTAGTCTAAACTCCATCTCTCATGGAGCAAATTGGGTGAATCTGCAATGTGTTCTGGAACTTTCCTTTGTTTACGCAGCATGTTGAATGAGAAAGTTTTCATACCTACTCACCCAGGACATTAAGATGACATTGTCCAGCCTGCCATTGAAAGGAGGGTGCAAAGGAAGGAAGTCTCACTCCGCCCCTTTATGGTCTGGCCTGTCTTGTGATTTTCTGCTCCCAACGCTGGTTCTCTGCAGCCTGAGCTATCTCTGTGAGATGCCCGCATACCCTGGGAAGGCAGAGACTTAGGAGGCATCTTTGAACCCCCCATCAGTGTATATGCTGGTTTTCATTTCACTGCTACCACCAGGACCATGTACTTTCCTGTGATACAGGACTGGGGACAGAACCCACCCACCCCCGGCCCCCCAGTCACCCTTTCTTTTGAATTTCTTGCTTCTTTGCTATTTATTTCAAGAACCAGATGACTGTTAAATATATCAGATAATTTCTCTGTTAATATTTGTGGCCTTTCAATGAGTTCACATTCCATTTGAACAAACCAAACCAGAAGCCATCAAATCCTTACTCAGCCTCCCGGACCCTGTGTGAGCTGGGATTTGGCCATCATCTTCTACGAAGCCTGCACCTCTTATTTGGACACAGACATTGCTACCTCTTTATTGACTTCATTTCAATCTTAGATAAAAACAAAATGCCTGGCGTCTCATCCAGGGCTCTGTGTTCTCTGTGCTTTGCCCGAGTCTCTGCCCCATCTTGCTCTGTGTATCCCTTTATCCCTTACTCTTTTCTTCATTCTGTCATGCTGCATCTCCTCCTGCCCCAGGGGTCTGTGCCCTGCTTTGGGCTTTATCTGGAACATTCTGTCCTCTGCCCTTACTCACCCTTGTCCTGTCAGCAGCTTAAGTGGTACATCTTCAGAGCAGCCTCCTCACTCTCATGGTCACATCCCCTGTTCTGTCATTCGGGGCCATGTGACTGTGGGTCTTAAACCTTACTGTAACTGTAGAACTGTATAGTAAACATCTGTAAAGCCAGTCCAATCTTCTCTTTCCTCAGTGAGTAAATCTAAAATAAACATTTTTTTCAAAATCAATAAGTAAACGTTAAGAGATGCCAGTGAGTCGCTCTGAAAGTATCTCAGGAGTCCAGTTATTGTATTTAATTTAGATTTACTACCTGCTTAGAAGACACCATATAGAGAAGAATGTGAAAGGAGGGACATGTTTGATTTTCACTTGTGTTTCCCCTGTGCTCTTCAAGTTCATCTTTGACATCGTGTCTTCATCATCATGAAATCCACTTTTTGAATTCTCTAATGTAGTTTTGCGAGGCATGTCACCTTCACTTCCATCGAAGTTCTTTGAGATACAGCATAGTTTGAATCATTCATGAAGCTGTCACTGGAAATTTATCCCAAGCCCCTTGAACCCATTTATGAAACATTAGGGCAGTTTTGTTGTTGTTTTATTTTCCTTTTTCCTGTGAATATGTATTTATGAGCATCACCCTCTCATACTCACTGTGTTGCTTTAAAAGCGATCTTTAAAAGGCTTGTTTATAGTGACATCCAGCTTCAGCACATTTGCAATTGTTAGGTCATCCCCCAGGGACAATTACTAAATCTTCCTTAAATTCCATTCCTTCTTTATTACCAATTATGTCCATTCTGGGTTAATTTACTGAAAGACAATCCAGTGAACGACCAATTTGCTTAATTTACCTGTTTCTTCTTACTGTTTAATTTTAGCCGACAGACTTTTATTCTGTCTTCCTAACAATGCTTTAAGGAAAGCTAAATCGAACCCAGCTTCAGTTCCCAGCTACTCGAACTGGACATTGTGCTTGCCAACTCAGCAACCATCCTGCCCTGACACCCCCCACCCCATGTCTCTCCTAGTAGAACTTTCTTCAGACATCCACTCCTCCCTCAGAGCCAGGAGACTGACCCTTTTTCAGTTTTAACCAGATTACCTTAGGAAAGAGGTGAGTCCAGATGTAGACCAAGAAAGAGAAGCAAGAAGAATTTTACAGTTTTGTTAAGCCTACAACTCCCTGGGGAGAAACCTGAGCATCACCCTGGGGCTCTCCCAGAAAGCAGCCCATTCCCTGGTGGAGGGGGGAGGAGGTAGGGAGAGGGAGCACAGCTGTGGGCCAGTGCCTTCAGTGTGGTTTCCATGGGAAGGATTGGGAAAAGCAGGATGAAAAACTGTCTTAAAAAATATAACATGTGTAATCCATTAAAAAAAATAACAAAGAAATAAATCAATAAAATAAAATTTAATTAATTCATACAGATCAGTTTTCTAAAATATTGCAGTCATTAATTAGTAATCACAAATTTTTCATATTTAACTAGTATTTTATATGAAAGCAGTCCAGTCTTTTTTTGCATTAGAAGTTAATTTTATTACCACCCCCTCACCCCCAAAGATTGGCTCCTTAAGTTTGAATATGGTATAAATCTCATAGGATTCATTTTCACTATGGCTATTACTATTTTGGTGCTCACTCAGATTTCCATATGTCTTTGGGTGAGCCAGAGTTTATATGAGAATGGAGAAATAGCCATTTTGTAGCTGTTAAAGCATTTGCATGTATGTAGATAGTAAAACAATGGTTAAAATAATCCCCATGTCCAGTGTAAGTTCTGACAAGTCTAAGCCACTTTTGGCATTTCCCTTGTGGTATATGTCACACAGTTTGCCCAGTTCTACCTTGGTATCCTTTTACTTTCTTCTCCCCAGATTACAGAAAATCACTACAAAAAAAAAAAAAATCTTCGGTTCTATCTGGGCTAGTCCCACACTTACCCACTCTAGGTTGAATTATCATTCCAATTATTCTTCATAGACAGTAAGTCAAGCAACACAAATTATGATTAGTTGTGACACACGGGAGTTTTTTTTGTTAGCACAGCTAGTGAAATAGATGGGGGAATTATTCAGATGCAATATTTAGACCAGCATGTACCCTATCCCTTTGTTTAGCTACTTGGGAGATGAACCCAAGTAAGATTTGAAACATATTTTTGCTGCAAAAGAAAAGTTGTATTGCCAAAGGGGTGAGGCCCAGTATGACTACAAGCATTTCTTGACAAGTTTAGAAAGTAAACGCAGAGAAGCTGAGGATCTAAATCTTGTCCTCCACTTTGTGGTTCCCTCTGGGGGTGTCCACACCCCACTCCAAAGACCTTTGTCATGCAGCAATGTTGCAGAGATGTATTTCACACTCGAGAAAGAGGGACACCAGAATAAGCTGTGGTCTTCTCTGCAGCATGGCTATACTTACTGGGACAGCGAGGTACTGGAGGCAAATGATGATTCTGCCATGGCTGAAAGAGTACACTCATGTATTTTTAACATGGAAAGTATCTGAACAGCAACTTAAACATGATAGATCACCATTTCTTGGAGAACAACCAGAAATTCTCAGGTGCTAAGGAATTAGCATAACTCAGTGAATGCTAAAGCTGAACATATTTTTAGAAATCTACAGAGATTTGTTCTGATATAAAACAACGGTCTTATTATGAAGGGTAAAATGACCCCAGAAATCACAAGATATTCTGACGTCCAAATGAGCAAAATACCAGAGCAGTTATCAGAGGAAAATCTGAAGTGATTTATTATAGAAAGCAGGAATACCTTCAGGGAAGGTTTCTTATCCCCCACCCCCCGTTAGCTAATATACAAGCCAAGTGGATATGTCAAACATAAGACAAATAATGGTCTTAATAGAATTGCACAACTGAACTGCATTGATGGAATTGGATCAAGGGAAAGCAGGAGAAGGAACACGTTTGTACAGGGTGAAGTATTGAACGCAGTGTCTCATAAAATTTGTATTTGAAAATGAGCTCAATTTAATTTTGAGAATAGTTCTTTGAATTGAAAATAAGTCTTTAGAACCCGAAGAGGCACTGGAAGAGTGAGTGTTGGGTTGTGCTACAGACGTGGGGTCTGTGACTTTGGGATGTTCCTTAGTGGACCTGGTGTGAACTGCCCTTTCCAGCTTCTTGGACAGGTCTGGTGACTCCACTTGCCAATTTAACAGGTGCACATACTGGGTCATTGTGCCAGCTTGCTTCTGCCAGGTCCCCACCGCAGCACCCACTCCTTGATCACTTCGTTGCTGGGCAGACAATTGCACAGTAGCAGCGGTCGCCGGTGACCTTCTGCTTTCACCTTCGTCTCTTGGCAGGTGTGATCTACTATTTTAATATAGAAAGTGTTACTGAGTGTGTGGTTCTGGGTACTTCAGCAAAATTTTTTGAGGGCAAGTGCAAGGGTTTCTTTCTGCTTTTATTTATGCTCTGACTTCTCGAAGGTGCACCACCTTTGTTGAGGCGCTCTACATGTCTCGGCTGCTGTTCATTTATCTTCTGATCTATTTGGCAGTGGTGATTTTATTTTTTATTTTTGGTTCTGTTTTCAGGAAGATAATATTTTTGTTGTTTCCTATCTTTGGTGGTCCCTGGTAATTGCAAGTATGTCACCAAGTACTTGGAAGGAGAAACAGGCCATTATTTACATTTAAGGGGATATGCTTTAACAATATAATAATTCTATTCAGCCTTTAAAAACTGGAACCAGTATTGCATGAATGTAGTTTAAACTTCAGGGATTAATAAATAAAGGACATGTGCATATTTTCTAATAGTGTTACATTCTGCCGAATTCAGACTCTCAATTTTTTTTTTGGGGGGGGGGGAATCACAGCACAAATATTAGATGAATACAGCATTAATCCAGAGTTACTATTCAATGCCATGCTGGCTTCATGCCTGACAAATACTTCCACAGTCATCATACTTAAATTCAAGTATGATGTCAGACTGGCTACATGCCTGACAAATACCCACAGTCATCATACTTAAATTCAAGCTAATTATGGAAACCATTGAGAGAGGGCTGGAATCACTGCCCTCAGACTTGTGGCTGCTGTGCCTCTTCACACAAGAGGTCACCTTGTACAGTGACCAGTAGGGTGCTTCAGTTGCTTGTGCTGTATGTAACTGCCACCATGAATAACAGAGAAATCAGGAGGGGAATGGGACAGGGGTGATGAGGATGGGTGTGGGAGAGTTTAGCATTTAGTAAAATTAAATGACCTTTCTTGTCAATCACAAGCAAGCTGTCTGCTGAGTACTTTTTCCTTTGTAATATGTCCAAGCAGCAGGAAAATGAGGCAGAGCATTCTTAGAAGAAAAACATTACAGACAATACAATTCCTTCCCACTGTTGTCTCTCTTCTCCTGGAATCTATAGCTGGAGATAGATCAGACAAGGCCCTGGCAGAGCCTGCTCATCCATGAGTAGTTCCTATTAGTAGCATCTTTCCCCCTCTTCCACCCACCTGAAGCACTGTTGCCCTTCAAAGCTACTGGAGTCTGAGAAGGGGAATGGATGCTAGTAACTTAGCTCTTTGGATGAGAAAAAGCATGTTTTGCAGGATTAAAAGCAGGTGGGGTCACATTATTCTGGAGTATATTGTGAAGTGATTCTGAATTTCTCAGGACAAACTGCTAAGGAACAGTGCTGTGCTGTTCTTGGAAATTCTACCTGTGGGTTTGGAGTTCTTGGACTGTCCTCAGGTCACTCACGGAAACATGCTCATCCTGATGTCATCTTGCAGCACTCATAGAAAAATATCAGCAGTCCCATGACAGCTGCTATAACATGAGAAATCCACCGAAAGTCTTCTTTCTTTGACACAAATGTTTTATTATAATTTACAGCTGTTCACACCTGGCTCTTTTCCACTGGTCAGACCAGCCTTCTTCCTGGTGGCTTCTTCCTGGTGTGCTGTACCTCTAATGCTTCAACTGTCAAATAACATGACCCCCACCCTCTCCCTGCAGAGGACCCCCCGGGGATGGTGGCTTCTGGCCAACCCTCTCAGCTCTCTGTGATGCTCACCTTCTCTTCAGGATGATTCGGTTCAGGATTTCAGGGGAGAAAATACGTGAAGAGAGTTGCAAGTAAATCTTACCAAAGGGGACAGTAATGAGATGTCATGGTAATGGCCAACATTAGATTTTCCACTTCTCCTTTGGTGCCCATTCTGTCTTGAAATATATCCTTGAATCCTTGTAGCCCTGCTCGGTCAACTCATAAATTGAAAGTGTGTCTGAATGGCATGCCTCGCTGAGGACCCTTCACACCTCAGGCCATCCTCTTGACTACATTTTCTGCTCCTAATTATTGAGTCATTTTTAGTAAGAGCACTCATGGCCTGAGCTGAGCCACAGCCCAGCAAAGAGAGAAAATGAAACCCAGGTCTGGTCTACAACACGCTCCTCACTCTCCTCTGTGAGTGTGTGGTTGGGACAAAATGAGAAGGTTTCCAGGGTCTCTGACTGTGGTTGGGCTAGCTGTGAGGTGAGGGGGTTGGGGGGGCCCGTGTGCTCAGTGCTTGGACATGGAGGTGTGGAATGTGGAAGCAGGTAGAGAGATGGAGCTTCAGATAAGAGGAACACCTCCTATCTCTCTAGCCCCCTCTGGCACACTAGAGGGTGGTCAATAACACATCTTTCACCTGTAACCCAGCTTCCTAACTTCTTTAAAATGTCCCAAGAGACATATGACCTATTAACAATGACTGTTGCCCCCAAAGGTAAACTGTCCTGTTACCGTGCTCCCTGCATCCTCCCTGCTGCATGTCACATACGCTTTGCTACTTCCTCATTACATCATTGTAACATTTCCTTGCTGGGGTATATAAGTGACATCTCAACTTCATTAAAGTTGGACCTGGGTATGCTTCCCAGGACCCCCATTCTACGGGCTGGCCTCATGGATTGCTATCAATCTTTTCCATCTCATTTTCTACTTCATTCCACATGCAACTCTTAACAGGAGGTAGCAGGATGGCATCACTTCTGTAGGTAGAAAACCTCCCTCTCCCCACCCCACCTACCAGTGACAGGACCTTTGTGATTCCACTGTCTCTGAGGCTCCCTCTTGTCAGGACGCCATTGCTACCATCTGTCGAGCTCTCATCGTGGACTAGTGTTTGTCCAGTCTCTCATTTATCCTTCCTGGTGATGGAGGAGAATGATAAGGCTTGAGTGGTAGAAATCTACCAAGGTCACTGACCTATTAGGAGGTGGGACTGGGATCTGTCCCCTCAGCCTAACCCCCAGCATCTGTGCTCCTACCATGGAGCTCTCTTCCCGACTGGGATAGTTGTTTGTTGGGATCAGTTTTGTAACTCAGACATGTTGGGCCACCATGTTGACCAGCTTCCCTCCAAGGTGGTGGTGGTTGCTTCAGCTCTTAGGATGAGAGAGACAGAGGAGAGGGGAGGGGAGGGGAGGGGAGAGAGGCTGGTCTTGTCTGATTTCTACTTGGGTCTCTGGGCTGGAGTTCTGCCACGTGACTCTTTCCCAGAGGAAACCGGAGTAGTGTGTCTTTCACTTTTATAACTTTTCTAGTGGAACCAACCAAGGAGAGAGGATTTGGGCTTGGTTGTGGATTGAACTGGTGGGTAGTGCTTCTTTTTCTGGACATGTCTTACTAGGTTTTGGGGGAGGTACCAGAAAAAAAGAAATTCTTTTTCCATGAACAGGAATATTCCCTGTAAAATACTGAATAAATAGCCCCTGAAAATAATCCCCAGGAGCTAATCTGAGGGGGCTATTGCATGGCAAAAGGGACTTCACTGTGAGATTAAGTTAAGGATCCTGTGATGAAAATCTGGATTATTTTCATGGAACCTAGAGGTAAAACATGGGTTCACCTAGGATAAGAGGAAGATTTGACTGGAGAGACAGATGAGATGAGGACTAAAGAAAGATAGTGTACTTCTGGTTTTGAAGGGGCCCTAAGCCAAGGATATTGGTCCTAGAAGTGAGAAAAGATAGGGATGTCGATTTTCCCCTGGAGCTTCTGGAAGCAGTGGGTTCCTGCCAACAACCTGGTTTTGGCCCAGCCAAACTGATACTGGGCTTGCGACCTCCAGAATCATAGGACAATTGCTTTTTTTTTTTTTCTTTCTTTTAAGTAACAAAGTTTGTGTTAACATGTTATAGCTTTACTTGTGTATGCATATGCCTGTTTGTGACAGAGAGAGGGGGAGACAGGGAGAATCATGAAGTGAACAGCAAGGAACAGCTCCAAGCCAGGGGCATTTATAACCAACTGACAGAAGATGGGACATAGGGGCAGGACTCCACAAGAGGAAGTATCTGTGAACACTACTTGCGAAAATACAGACACTGTCTGGAGTAGGAAGCATCTACCCACCCAGTGCCAGCCAGTAACTTCCCCCTCCCTCCCTCTTCCCTTTCTTTCAACTTGCTCTTTTCTCACTCCCTGAGTAAGAAATTCCCATTATTGGTTCTTTCTGTGTGCCTGCTTTTGGGTCATGACCTATACCCTGAAGGGCGTGAGAGAGGACACATCAGCTAGGCCAACCTGGTTTCCTCCTGGCGTGTCCTCTTTCAGAAAAGCAAGGTAATGAGGAACTGGCCAAAATTCATGGAAGCTCTGCGCAGAGAACATGGATTCCTGGTTGCCTTTTTGTTTACATTTAGGGTCTTTAGTAATTAGAACTGGAAAAAGAGGGTAAAAAAAATAGTTGGAATTCTTTAGGCACTCAGTGTTATCCTGTGATATCTGTCAAGGTGAAATCTAAAATGATAGGATTTGGGACCCTTTTTTAAGGCAAGAACTTTCTTGTTAGTAGAGGAGATCATTTATATAAGTAAGAATTCATTTCTTGGCGCAAGAAAGGGATCCCTATGACCTCAGGGAACTACCAGGATTGTGTAATCAGCTGTCAAAATTGGACTTTTCTCTCTCAGTGCTGTTGAGATCTCGAAAGCTGAGAAAAGAATCATAGAACCTACATTATAAGGTGAGTTCCATTCCTGAGGAGGCAGCTGGAGCTGTGTTCCTGGTGGTAATCTCTCTTTCCCTCCTCTGATCCCCTCCCCTCCCCCTTTTCTCTTCCCCTCCCCTCCCCTCCCCACACAAATCTCTGCCCTGGAAGGCATTTTCTCCTTTACAGGTGGGACAAAAGCACACCCATTTTCTTGTGGGCATTTGGACCCCTGATGGTGGTGATAGGTAATTGCCCTGGGTTCAGCCCAGTTAGCCCAGTGGATATGATAAGAAACTGTGTGGGGTATCCTCCCAGGTTCCCCAGAGCACCAAGGGTCAGTATGTGCTTGCTGAAGGAGGCAGCTCTCACAATCAGGAAGTCATAAGAAGAGGGTCTCCAAGTTAGCTTCCAAAGGCCCCCTGAGGCTGTTGGGGTTCAGAGGCACATTCCTCACCTCTCTGGGCTCTTCTCAAGCTGGCCTAGTGAACAGATTCACATCAGATGTATTAGTAGAAGAAAAAAGACCCCATTTAATAACATTCATATGGAGAGTTTACATGACTGTAAACTGAAATAAATGGAACAAACCAGGATTTATATCCCAAATAAAGCATCAAGGAGAGAGGGGGAATTTCATAGGCCCAGGAGGGGATGACTTTGTATGACAAAACTTTGCCTCTAAAAACTCACCCTGCCTTTAGGGAGGTTTCTCGAGTAAAAAGGTTACTGCTGAACATCTCCTTAAACCCAGGTAATCTGCTTTCTGTAACTAGTGGTAACAGTTTTTGCCTGAGGCTGACAGGGCTTTGATTGACCTTGTGCCAGGGTGACACATACTGGAAGAGGCCTACTGTGGACATCTTAGAAAAAACCTGTCTGAGCAATTTTGGGTAGATGTATCCTGTAAGACAGGGAGCTGAGTTGATGTTGGCTAGATGTCAGTTAACAAAGAAACAGCCTCATTGACTGTCCTTGCTCCTAATGGCTTCTTCCCTCAGGCCCAAGCCTGGGGGCACTGAGATATCTTGACCATGAAAACTGGGGTGGGGGGATGAGGTGGAGGAGAGGCAGCCAGCCTTCCCCCTTCCACCCCTCCTAGCTTATGCCTCTAGGCCTACAACTGTAACACATGGAGAATGAACAGGACTCTAGATAAGGAGTTTGTGGTTTTCATTTTCATGTTTGACCGGACAGTTATTTTCCAGACTGAAACTCTTCTTGTGTTTAAAACAGACTGAAAAAGTTTAGGGATCTGCCAGTGATTTCATCCAAGAGGAGAGAAGTACAAGTCTGCAGATGACGTTTGAATGAGGAGTAAATTGAAGCATCAGGCTGTTTTCTGCTTGTACCCTATGGTGTGTGGCTTGTTCCATTAAACAGCTACAGCTGTTCCTGTCCAAGTCCTGGGTTACTAATGCTGGGCTGCCCTAGATAAGAGGAGCCAGAGGCAATTTTTTAAAGTACAAAAATACACTTAGCCAGTCTTTGCCAAGATGGAACTTCCTTGCTTGCTACCCCACCCCATGAGGACTCCCCCAGAGAATAGATCAGGATGGTTCTCGGGTATTCTGACCTGGCTCTTCCACACCCGCAGGGGGTCTTTCTTCTTAGTTCACAGACTGCAAGTTCAAGGTCATGGAATGAATTGAGTCTAGTTCCAATAGTGTTTTTGATAGGGTGTGTTACCCACCCCCCCCATTGTCTCCTGTTTAAGATTGTAGATTTTAAGGACAGATGCTAAAATTTGAAAATAACCTTAGGTAAAATTTTTCTTTAGGAAGATGCAGGAGGAAAAAAGGTAACACAGGTTTTCTGGAAGGCAGAAAATCAGGATATATAAAAGGTGTGCAAACAAGATTTAGATTTTTAATATGAAGATTGGATAGAGAGAGAGATTTAATGGAGGAGAGATAAAAATCGGCCATCTTGGCCATCTTTGTAAAGATGTGAGCCATGTGGACTTGGCCAAAGGCCACGGGGGGGCCTGCAGCCCTTGGCTGGCCCAGGCTAGCCACATGTGTACTAAAGGCGGTTAAGGAGCTTGCAAATTTAAACTCCGTGTTAGAGTTTGTTTTGCTGAGTTTGACTTGTGTCTGAAAGAGGCCGTGCAAAAGTTAGGCTTGAAAAAAAAGTAAACTTAGCTGAGTCTGGTACCATAAAGTTTTTGCTACTTAAAGACAACAAAGAAAAGGCAGTGTAAAAGACAAGGAGGAGCACGCCAAAAAAGCGCCCCCCTCCCCCCCAATGTCTTTAAACACATGGCGAGGAACTTTAATTAACTGACGTTGGCGAGATGATCAGGACTGAGAGACTAAAAATTTTGGGGCAATCTGAGAAATGACTTTGGACAATGGTAAAAAAGGTTTTAAACAATGTTAAATTAATTAAAGTTTTTTTTTACATGTCTTTTGTGTAGTTATTAAAATAATTAAAAATTACTTTGTTAAAAATAAATTAGTCTACACTAATAGTCTTGCATTGGTTTGATATTTTAGTTAAAAAGGATGGGGATGGTTTAAAAAAAAAATCCACAAGAGTTTAAACTGTGTTTTTAAGTTTTTCCTTTTAGGTCTAAAAAAAAAAAAAAGCAGAGAAAAGCTGGTAGCTAATGTTTGCATATCAATAGCAGGCAAGTACAGTGTAAATGCTAATAAACAGTTTGTAGTCTGCTTCCTAAAAAAAAAAAAAAGCAGGCAGAGGTACTCAGGGTTAAAGTAAAGGTTAAAGGTAAATGGCCTGTTTTAGAGCTTGCTTCAAAAAAAGAGAAGCAGGCCTGTAGGTGTTTAAGTCAAGGGAAAAAGTCTTCTTCCGGTCACCCTGTTTCATTTTTATGGCGCAATTCTGCAGACATTGCTTCTCTTCCATTTTAACTTCATGTTTAACTCATCCATTTTAACTTCACATTACATCCTTCAGTCTTAGATTTCTCTCCCACTCACTCATTTCTTGAACTGGTGTGTGGATACAGCTGACAATGGGTCAGCAGTGATATTTAAAGCCACAACATGGGTAGAAGATGGGATTCCCTTTCTCCTGTTGTGGATGCTCTTGTTGTGAAAGTGGGTAACCTGAAGAAGATTTTTTAACTTAACTTGAAACACATACAGGCCTGCTTCCCTCTCCGAAGCAGGCTACAAACAGGCCATTTACCTTTAACTTTTAATCTAACCTTGAGCCCCTCTGCCTGCTTCTCTCTACAAAGCAGGCTGTAAACAGTTGATTAGTATTTAGGCTGATCACCTTTACCATTGCAAAAGCCAGCCAACTGCTCTCGCTTTCAGCTCTAAAAACTGCAGAAAAAAAGCTTAGAGAACACAGTTTAAACTCTACACTCTTGTGGGTTCTTTCCACCATCCCCAGCCTTCTCAACCAAAATACCAAACCAATGCAAGACTATCAGTGCAGACTAATTTATTTCTAACAAAGTGATTTCTAATTATCCTAATAACTACAAAAGAAACATGTAAGACTCAGATTACTTTAACATTGTTCAAAACCTTTTTCAGCATTGTCCAAAGTCCTTTCCCCAGATTGCCCCAAAATCCTCAGTCTCTCAGTCCTGATCATCTCACCAAAATCAACCAGTCAGAGTTCCTCTCCACGTGTTTGAAGACATCTTTTTTTGTGCTGCTCCTTTGGCATGCTCCTCCTTGTCTTTTACGCTGCCTTCTCTTTGTTGTCTTCAGGTAGCAGGAACTTCATGGTACTGGACCAAACCAAGTTCACTTTCTTTTCAGGCCTAACTTTTGCATGGCCTCTTTCAGACACAAGTCAAACTCAGCAAAACAAACTCTAACACAGAGTTTAAATTTTCAGACTCCTTAACTGCTTTTAGCACAGATGCTGCCAGTCTGGGGCAGCCAAGGGTTGCAGGCCCCTGGTGGCCACATGGCCAAGGTCACATGGCTCACATCTTTACAAGATGGCCAATTCCCATCTCTCTTTCTCTATCCATCTCCATATTGCCTCTCTGGATCCAAATTCCAATTCTTCTCTTTGTTGGCACACCATTTATATATCCTGATTTCCTGCCTTCCAGGAAACCTGTTTCACCTTGACCATTCACTTCTTTTCCCCCCTGCATCTCCCTGAAGGGAAATTCCAACTAAGGTCATTCTCACATTTTAGCATCTGTCCTTGAAATCTACAATCTTAAACAGGAGACAATGGGGAGGGTACCACACCCTATCAGTTGGAACAAAGAAGGGACCAAAATGGGCAAAAAGACATTGAGAAGGTGATCATTCTAGAAGAAAAATTGTTTTTGGTTCAAATTGTGGTTGCATCCCAGAAGACTGACTCTCCTGTTTTCAAGTTGTTCTTTTAGAGGAAAAAAGATTAATTTAGTGAGTCATTTCTCAAATCCACTGAAACATGCATTTGTAGGCTTGGAACCGTGCAATGGATTGATCTAAACTTAATTCAGTTCAACAATGCTTGTTGAAGCAATCACCTTTGAAAGGACACGCTAGCGATGCTGAAAAGCTGAGGGGATGAATGAGTTTTAACTTTTCTCTGTACTGAGCCAGAAACTCCTCATTTGTTTTCTTTTTCTGAGAATCACCTCATGCTATTCAGACTAGGTGACAAGGATGCTTAAAGAAGCTCTGTGATGCCAGTTTACCTCAGGCATGTGGTTGCCAATTTTAGAGGAAGCCTCTGAGTGATTGAGAGATTGTTTTCTCAGCTCAACAGAACTTTCCAGTTACCAGAAGAACTGAACTGTGCTTTCACAAGACTCATGACGTTAACCTTGCGACTTTAGTTTCCCTTCTACCACTCACAGAATGTGACCTTGACCTGTCATTTATGCTGATAGGGCTTCAGCTGCCTCACTCAGAAAATGGCGGAGGTCTATATGAGGGCAGCCATAACTATAGTTGTCTGAGTGCCTTACTATGGTTGGGCTGTAGGTGTGGCTACTGGTTTGTGATGTTGCAAACAGTCCTTGGCGGCCAAAGGCTGAGGTCATCTAACCAGCAGCTTTGGCACTTGTAGATACACCAAAATTCAACACAGTTGCTTCCCTGTCTTTCACTGCTGATAAATGACCAGAACTGCATGCAGAGTCCTTCTTCAGAGAAAGAGTGAAGAATATGTTCTTTTTTGAGTTAAAAACAGCTGCTCTTATTCCTAAGTGTTGAATATTTAAAAAACACTGTATCATTTCTATCAAATCTTAAAAGAATTCTATAATCAGACTGAATTCATTATTCTTAGATAAGGTAAGACTGTAGAATTGGCTCTGTTTAAATACATCTTTTTGAGAGCAGGGAATTAGGGATCCCCAAATAATTAAGTAATTGTTTCAACTAATCCTAGATAAGTAATATGCAGAAGTTTCCTGGTTTCCTATCCCATAAAGTGCTTATCGCACCATATTGTCAAGCTATCTTTCCACACACCCTCAATGTCTGCACTCTGATGAAGCAGGGAAGCATCTCCCCTGACCAAAATGAGCATAAACTAGACTGTAGAACATGTGAAGGAAGGGGCTGAGGGACCTCTGGAGCGCATAGACTTTTTATATGGTGCTAGCTCCACTTCAAGGTGGGATTTGCCCTCTTTTTACTGAGTGTGCAACAAATAAGGAACATGGTTGGCACCTGTGCACTTGTTTCCCTGTACCCAGGAGGAGTCCTGATGAGGTGCATCTAGCCCCCTTTCCTACTACCGTCTTAGTTTATATAAACCATAAGTATCCTAGTTGTCTAGAGAGCCTCTTCCTTTTTAATTGTTGTTTATTATATTATTTATTTTATTTTACAACATTATCTACCCCAGGGTTCTACGACCACCTTTTCACCCATGAACCATCATCTTTTGTGCTTCTCTTTACCTCGATTCCCCACCCCTCCCTCTCATGCTTTTGCTTCAATTTTGCTCAAAATCAGTTTTAAATTTTTCTTGTCTGTTTGATTGCTTTCTTTTTGTCCCTCATATAAGTGAGACCACCCAGTATTTCTCTTTTTCTTTCTGGCTTATTTCTGCCAGCATGATTCCTTCTAGCTTTATCCACATTGCCACGAATGACATAAGTTTGTCTTTTTTGAAGACAGAAACCAAATGGTTTCACTAATACATGGGATATAGTGAAAAAATAAACAAAAGCCTTGAGGAAAAGTCAAAACAAGCTAAGCACCAAACTGAAGTACACAACTTTGAGCAGGAGGGAAAGGGGAAGAATGGAGGGGGGGTGGGGTGAATAAATCCCTGGGATTACAATGTGGTGAAATTTATATATAAATAAAAAAATTTTTAAAAAGTTTGTCTTTTTTGATTGACGAATAGTATTCCATCATGTACATATCCATAGCCTTCTGCACCATTCATCTGTTTTGGGTCATTTGGGTTGTTTCTGTATCCTGATTATTGTAAATAGTACTGTAGTAAACATCCGGGTACAGATGTCTTTTTGGATTAGAGTTTTTGTAATCTTTGGGTAGATTCCTAGCAATGTTATTGCTGGATTGAATGGGAGTTCCATTTTCAGTAGTTTAAGGATTGGAGAGCCTTTTCCTTGGAGGAGGTTGCCATGGAGCTCTTCTTCTTGCTCTGTTACTTTTTAGTAAACCTTTCCTGTAACCAGCATCTTGAGTTCTTCATTTTGATCTTAATCTTGAGATGCTCAAAGGTTGAGATTTCTTTGAGGGAACAGAGCACTGATTTGTCCAGGCATCCCTGGATGTTCAATCTGGACTGGGGCTTCTTGGCACCCAGCGGGTGACACTGCATGTGAGTTGCCAGGGATGTGAGTGAGACAGATCCTTTTCAGTCATATTTTGTTGTTTGAAAATGTGGCATTGGATGGGGGATGAGGGAGACGGTTTTCCTCCTCTCCTGTGCTGGACTTTATGGCAGGTGTTGGGAGAGACCAAGCATGACTCCTATAGTAAAGAATGACAAAGCTGCAATAAGACATGGCAAGAGCAAAGGTTTAGATGGCACCCAAAGGAGTTCTTCACTAATAAATAGTGAACTTTCAGGTGTGGAGGGCCAAGGTAAGGACATGGTGGCCTGTGAGTACAGAGACCTGTTCTTAATGACCTGTCTCACTACATATGGTAAAGGATTTATCCTGCCCTGTCACTCTGCCCACTGAGAATACCTGTAGTCTGCTGGTTCAGTTCAGTGTAGAAATCACTGTGATTTGAAATTTCAGAACCTCCCCAGAAGAGGTGAGGCCTTCTCTTTGAGCATCCTCTGGTGTCCTGTGTTTCCCCAGGGAGTTAGTATATCCCTGCTTTTTTTTCTCATTGGTTTCTCTTCCCAAGTTTCTGTGAGCTCCATGCAGGAAAGACTGAGATCTGTCTAACCATTGTCTTTCGAACACTCTTGCTTATTTATTGAGGTAGTTCTGGATTGGAAAGAAACTGTTGATAATTAAAATGTTAGTCTGGTAAATGGTTGTCAGGATTTTCCATACTCTTCTGCCATTAGCGCCTGTGACCAGCACCTGTGGTGTTGCGCCCTCCCCATGATTGTACACACCTGGTCTAATGGGTGTGTGCTTGTGTAGGTGGGCACCCCTGGGCCACGGAGGAGAGACTAAAAGGGCTGTCTTATGCTGGGGGGAGGGGAACTCAAGAGCAGAAATTCAGGTTGCTGTTTTTGTGCTGGTTGTTTTCCCTGTTCACTATTAAACATCCTGTGATGATAATACCAAGGGCTCCGACATTCTTCTTTAGTTGCTGAAACCAATGATGAACCTACCCAGATTGGGATGGTTGCAAAACAATCTGCTGCTCCTGAGAGTCAAGTTTCCAGCAAGGGTTTAATGATGTTCTTCTATGAATTCTCAACTCTACTAGTCCCATGGCCAATTGGCCATATTAGATGTTATTTATTCAACAGAAACTGACTTGGCATCTGTAGATGTTTCCAGAAAGGGATTTCTGAATTGTAATTCATGGAGGGTTTTGCCCAAGTTTTCCTCTATGTATGTTATGATTTCAGGTCTGACATCTAAGTCTTTTATCCTTTTTGAGTTGATTTTTGTACATGGTGTAAGGGAGTTGTCTTGGTCCATTTTTTTGCATGTCTTAGTCCAATTTTCCTAGCACCATTACCAATGGCCAACAGGCACATGAAAAATTGCTCAATGTCACTAGCAGTAAGGGAAATGCAAATCAAAACCACAATGAGATACCACCGTACACCAGTAAGAATGGCTCATATCTAAAGAACGGGCAACAACAAGTGCTGGCAAGGAGGTGGAGAGAAAAGAACACTTTTACATGGCTAGTGGGAATGTAAACTGGTCCAACCTCTATGGAAAACTGTGTGGAGGACCCTCAAATTAATGAAAATGGAACTACCATTTAACCCAGCAATTGCTTTCTTGGGAATCTACCCAAAAGAGACCTCAACGTGGGTACAAAGAGACACCTGTGCTCGGATGTTTACTGAAGCACTATTTATAATTTCAAGGAATTGGAAGCAACCTAAATGCCCCCAAACAGATGACTGGATGAAGAATAGGTGGTATATATATACACCATGGAATATTACTCATCAATTAAAAATGACAAATTGGATGATTTTATGATAACTTGAATGTACTTAGAAGAAATTGTATTAGTAGAAACAAGTCAAAAAGAAAAAGAAATCAAATGTTTCACTAATATATGGGATATAGGGAAAAAATAAACAAAAGCCATGAGGAAAAGTCAAAATAAGCTAAGCACCAAACTGAAGCACACAACTTCAGGCAGAAGGGAAAGGGAGGGAATGGTGGGGAGGGTGGGGAGAGTAAATCCCTGGGATTACAATGATGTGAAATTCATATGTAAATGAATTAAAAAAAATAAAAACAAAGAGAATGACTTGGATTCTTTCTGTCTATCAGGAATGGTTCAGGGCTTTAAAAGGCAAGCAAGATCCCTGCTGTCCTGGAGAGCAAGAAGGGAGATATAAATAAGGACATTTTAAACAGTGCTGTGTACTGTAAGTAGGATGAAAGGCACGCTATTCTGGTGCTGGACAGGGTGGGTGGTAGGGAAGGCCTGAGGAAGGCATGTGTGAACTACCCTGAAGTGGGAGGAAGCTAGTCATGCAAGTGGGGGTGCAGATGGGGGAACAGTTGAAACAAAGACAAAGGTGCAGAGGTCAGGACAGGTTCGGTGTGTTTGTGGACCAGAGAGAAGACTGAGTGTCGGTGAGGGGGAATCAAGGAAGAATGAGTTTAATGGGATAAAGCTGGAATCAGTGGTAGAGCTTGCAGGATTTAGAGCTTTGTAGGTTATAGGTACTGATCAGAGTTCTGTCAGGAACCCAAAGCCATGATTAAAAATAGGTTACTTGGAGCTGGTGTGGGAAGGGAATAGGGAAAGCAGCAGGAGTTGGTATGCTATCCCAGTGTTGGGGAAAAGACGTAGGCCAAAGGTGGGGAAAACTCCTAATTGTGGAGAGATGTAGCCAAATCACAGTGGAAATGAAACTGGGGGGAACCACCCCTTCATTTTCCTCCATATTTTGAATCTCCCGAAGGTGCTTCTTGTTGGTTACACCAGCTAGAAGCAGGAAGACTGGGAGCCCATGGATGCACGGGAAGGGTGAGCCTCCTGGGTGTGGAGAAGAATCCAGTTCACCCTGCTGCCAGATCTGGAGTTAAATCCTATACCTAATGGAAATCCATCAGGGGATTTTGACAAGGGAGCAACTAGGGCTGCTGTCTGTGGTGAAGAGACCACTCTGCCCATATGGGGAGAGTAGACTGTGAGGGGACCGTGGGGGCCCTGTATGACTAGCTGCTGCCATGTGGCTTAATCCTGTAAGCTGATCCCTGGCCTTCCAGGATGTTCTAAGGCTGCTGCTGCTGCTGATTTTTTTAGCACCACTCACACATGTCATGCTTGTGCTGGTGTTTGAGGTTCCTGGAGTGAAGTGGTAGAGATAGGTGATGCCAGAGACCAGTACACTCATTCTTGTTTTCATTTGGGGCTGGGACTTAATGCTGATCAGCTGACTAAGGACTGTTCTCCTCCTATAAGTCTGCCTCACATGCTTGCATGTCTTGGGGTGAGGAGAGTTTTGTGGGGTGCATGGTGGGGTGTCCCTGAGCTTGTGTAGAGTCTTCCCCTGTCCTGTGGCATATACTCTGGGTTCTACTATTGTTTCTGTTTCATGGTGTGATGAATATCTGGGCCATTCCTGGGGTGTGCTCTCCTAAATGGGGTTTTGGTGAAAGGAAACTGCATCTAAAAGAAATTTTCTGAGATAATAATGGTTGGACATTGTGGGAAGAAAGTGTGTATGTGTATCTATGTTCATGTGTGCTTGTGGAGAATGGGGAGGTCCAGAGAGGGAGAGGGACAGAGGGAGAAGAGAGAAATTGAATGTTTGACATTTTGATGGGCTCAGTTTATCTTCCAAAATATTTTGTAGAAGATGTTCTAAGGTGCACCCTGTCCAGATTGAGGCTAAAAGTGAAGCTTTCCTATTATGTTACAAGTGGTGAGTTTATCAGTTTGAGACATTGAGATGATGTATATGCTTTCTGATACTATTTATATTTCTGACTTTAAGACTTACACAAAAATTATCTAGAAAGAATATATTGAGTCAAAAACCAACTTGACTTTTGACTCTATTTAAATGAAATGTTATATATACACATGCAATTAGATGCTTGAAATTTGATGTGTCTATTGTCAAATAGAGTTTTGGTGGCATGGAAGGGAATAGAAATGGATAACTTTAGTTTTCCAGTACTTTAAAAAGGATATTAGAAAAATAACAGTTTTCTGAACTGAAATTATTGATAAGTCAAATGTTAAGAGTGGATAATATTTTAATATGATGAAAGGTATACTGATCAAAATTCTTCAAGAATCTTTGCATCAATTGTTAGTTAGTATTCAAGGGATCACCATCATGTAATGAGATGGCTTTTAACAGACTCATTAAAACGGGTTCATTTGACAAAGAAATAAATTGAAAGCGAGCTATTTGTAAGGCAAGTGAGGGAAACTGAATTGTACAAGATATAGTTTCTGCCCCCAGGAGCTTATGGATTGGAATCATCTTTGCACTTCTGTGTGATCAGTTTGGGAAAGTATCATCTTTTGCAGTGGGCTTCCTCAGAATGCCTTTAGAATTATCTTCAGAGTTTAATGCACTTGTACCCTCTCTCTCTCACACACAGAATGTACACACAAATTCACTTGTCACTTCCATTTTGTTAGAATAGGGTCAGAAAAATGTAGCCTGCAGGTCAAATTTAGATGAGTGCCTGTTTGATATGCCTCCAGAGGTATGAAGAGTTTTTATATTTCTAAATGACTGCAAACATGAAAAAGAGAATAATATATTGTGACACATGAAAATGATATGAAAGTCAAACTTCAGTGTTCATAAATAACTTTGTATTGGAATCTAGAGAAGTTTATTTGTTTAAGTACTGTCTGTGGCTGTTTTTATGCTAGAGTGGTGGAGCTGAGCAATTTTGACAGAGACCATCTGGCCCTCAAAGCCTGAAATATTTACTGACTGGTCCTTTATAAAGTCATGCTGTAGGTTCTCTTCCTCCTCCTCCTGCTCTTCCTCTTCTTCTTCCTCTTCCTCTTCCTCTTCCTCTTCCTCTTCTTCTTCTTCTTCTTCTTCTTCTTCTTCTTCTTCTTCTTCTTCTTCTTCTTCTTCTTCTTCTTCTTCTTCTTCTTCTTCT
>PVHY01016677.1:0-33178 GCA_004024945.1 Uropsilus gracilis
TTTATTTATTTTTTCAAAGAACCAGCTTTTGGTTTTGTTTATCTTCTCGATGGTCTTTTTGGTTTCTATTTCATTAATCTCCGCTTTTATTTTTGTTATTTCTTGTCTTCTGCTGGGTTTTGGGTTTTTTTGTTGCTCTTTTTCTAAGTCCTCAAGTTGGGAGATTAGAGCATTTCTTTGGGCTGTTTCAATTCTTGTTATTCTTGACTGTACAGAGCCCTATCATTGAAGACATAGAGTTGGTGTGAAGTTTCTGTTCTCCAAAGGCTAGAGATGCAGTGTGATTAGTTGTGACATTTTGAAGAGTGTGAAAGGATTTGTAAGAACAGTCTAATGGACATAGATTGCATTTTGAATTAGCTGTCAAATGGCTCTAAACTCAAGTACTATCAACCAATTTATTTATATTTTATTGTTTTAGAGGCCAAATAAGAATAGTTATATTGTCCTAATTTGTTTAATGGGTGATTTACATTAGATTTTTCAAAACCATGCTATCAAAGATACTAAAATTTCAAGGAATACTGTGAATCTGTACAGAAGTAAACACCAGGTATCATCTGGTGTCATGTTTTTTCAATTTTCATTGAAACAATATCATGCTTTTTCAATTTTCAAGATTTCAAAATAGATTATTAGGTGGATCTGGAATAAAATTCAATGATTAGATGGTTGGATGCACTGTGGTTCAGAATTTTCCTCAACTTAGAAGTCTAACTTTGATTACATATCAGAGAATATGTATTTTTTGACAACTTAATTACTAAGAGTAATTTAGTATACTCATTACCCATTACTTAATTACTCATCGGCTCATTAAAAAGTCTAGAAATAGACCCCAGAAGAGTTGCTCTTATTAACAAAACTAAAGTAGTTTGAAAACACTGAAGTTCCTATTGAATCAGGGTATTCCTAGATAACTGGAAGTTTTTCAAGTGGTATCTGTGCTGTATGTTTTGTATCATGTGGGTCACTTAACTCTCTCTCTCTCTTAAACTCAGTACTCTGGCTATACACTATGGCTTAATACTCTAACCACATCACTAAACTAGGTCTCAGAGCATGGCTCTGTCAGTGCTCAGTACTAACTAAATAATGCATAGAAACTCCAACATTACACAGAGTGTATCTGTGCTATGCTGGGGTTAAACACAAGATAACTAATACCATGCTTTATCATAGTCAAAAATCAGCAGTGTACAGAGCATAACATGACCAAATATGTCTCTCTACCATAATGAATTGCTGCTGCTCCTTTACCAGTGATATTCTTAATTCTAAGCTGTTCAAATAAAATCATTGATGTACCCAGTCTGAGAATGAGCCTTGTTTTCTCATTATATCCAAACTATAGAAAAGAACTGTATCAATGATCCAATCTCAAAATTATGGACATCCTATAATGAGAAAGTTCTCAGTTTTACAGGAAACCATCCTACTTTTTTGCATCAAATAATACACCAAGATTTCCTTGCTAGTTAGGGTGTTCTTGGTGCAGAAGCATTGACAATCATTCACTACGCATTGATTGTTTGAGTTCTACATCCTTCTAGAAATCTATGAAAATGCTTCTACTCTAAAAAAGAGTACAGTGTTTTAGAAAATACTACCAATGAGTCCTATGTGCTAGGCATTGTGTTAATAATTTCATAGACATTAACCCCAGGGATCATTACTACAGTCTCAGAAGAATGGCAGTACTGTTATCTTTCTTGTGCCCATTATAAAACCAATCTTACAAGAGTTAAATGTTGTCCCCACAGTCTCTGGGTCAGAGATAAAATTCACATCTCAGATCACCTGGATTGGAAACTCCAGCTACCCTCAATTCCCACCTTGTTCCAACACTATGCTGTCATCAAGGATGCACGCTTCTAGTTATCCCCAGGCAAATACATAGCATAGTGACTGTTTATGTCGGCTCCTCCCTGCAGGACAAGCTGCCTTACTGGACTTCTCAAAGAGTCCAAGTGGGCATAACCTGAAAGGAAATTCTAGCCTGTGATTATTCTCACTCAATCTTCCTTCCTTCCATAGCTTCTTTTACCAGTCACAGATCTGACTTACAGTCTAAAACCTATTTGTTGCCCACACCATTGCTAATCACAAGTGTCTCCCTAATACATCTCTCGTACACTTAATCTTCTATTTTTATCTGCTTGTTGAAGGGCCAGAATTAACACAATCACTCACCATATACACAAAAGAGTTAAATTTTAGTATTGGACAGTCTATTATTGTTTCTAATAAATTTAATGATTAGCAAAATATCACTTTCACTGTCAAATGGTGGAGAAAGACTTTAAGTTGCTAAAAGATAAAATGTACCAAAGATAGTAACAGATATTTTGTAGAATTTTGTGCTGTGACATGTATATTTACATGTTGCCCCAGTACCTATATTTAAATTATGGATTTCCATACTACAATTGCTCTGAATGGAACATCCTTCCAATCTGTATAAAATCTTTTGTTCTTCAAAATTCACTCAGCTTCTGCAGGATAACTAGTGATATATCTGAAAGTATAGCTTTAACAATTACACAAAGAATACAGGTCTCAGGATGACAGAGAATGGCATGAAAACATCACCAAATTTCAGTCATTAATGATTGTGGTGTGAATACTGAAGCAGTTTTTAACTCAGGCATTGAGATTTGAAAGTTTAGAATATGGTCAGGAAGGCAATAAAGTCAACACAATTTGAAAGAGTACTGTGATTAAACTCACAGAATAATGCTTCCCGTATGGTATAGACTGAAGTTCTAGCACGTATGACTTCACTGCAGTTTATCCATTTAATGAAACATAGGAAAACATAAATAGGCTATCTAGGTATAATAAATGAAACAAAAATCATTATATTTAGTAAAGAGTGGAGTAGATATGATTTATGAATTTAAATGCTGAGAGCAACCACTTTCACAACAAGAGAATTCTATACAGAAAATCATCCACTTATTCTTAGGACAAGAAATTCCCTGAGATACTGTTTCTAAAGTTGGGGAAACACTTCAGGTGACAACTTTTCCTGTAATAGTCATGGGTCCATAAAAGTAACTACTAGAATATCTGAATTAATATGGAATATGGTTATAACAGCCATGTGGATGTTGGGCTAAGACAAAATGAGAACACTGTGAAATCAATTTTAAAAATAATATAAACCTTTTCAAGGAGATGAGAAAGTTGATGAGAAAAATATTGAATAAAGTCTTTAGTGGCATCTCCATTTATTAAGAATAAGCTTTATTCACAAAGGCTAGAGTATGTATAAGGAAGCTGATTCTTCTCATGGTTTAGATTGTAGACTGCTGATTGCTCTGACTTTATAGGAAAGTTCAGCAATCTTTAGGTATGACTGTCATTTCCAATGAAAAGTCACATATTTATTTAAATAAAATATAGTGAAAATTCAAACACAGTTGACCCCCTGTTTATAAAAAAATTATTTTCTGATATATTTAGTCATGTAAACAGGAATCTGTTAATTGTTTTTTTCATAGTTCAGTACATGCCTACTAAGTAGGAGCCCACAAGATTAAGTCTGGAATGGAAGCTAGACTGTGAACATGTTCCTATGCCCCCAGGGAAGTGTCCCAGAGGAGAAATACTAGAAGTAGGAGAAATATGAGGAATGGAGACAATTCCAAATTAAAAGACGCCGTCTGACATTAAATTCTCAGTGTCACCTTGGGCAAACAATTCTTATAAATTTGTTTATTCGATCTTCTTCCAGGGATACCAATCAAGTAGTTGAACGAATATTAAGATCCTCAACTTCTATTGTGAATAAAATGCCTAGAATGTTCTTTCTTCAAATTAGTTATCGAATGATAATTAGTAAAATGAAATACATTAAAAAGACTGATTATCAACCTGAAGCAGAGAGTAGTGCTCAGTAAACACTAATTCAATTGAATGACCTATAATATGTATTTTAAGACCCATAAGACCTTGGGAGCAGAAGAAAGTTCAATATTTTGCCCAAGGTAACCTCCGTTGAATTTTGTGATATTCAGATGACAATTTTACAATAAAATTTAATTTCAAATTAAAAAAAAAACATTTTTAGGAATTATTACACTACATTAATGAAGACTCTAATTCCTGACACCATGGCTTCATATCCTTAGATTTTAGGACCATGGAGTAGTGAAGAAAATATCAGTCAGCCCTCTATCACAGATAGTGGTTTATCAATTTGATCCATGTTTCCTCTAATTGTAAATTGTGATCGAAATTTAAAGAATAAAATATCTTTGCCTTTCTCTAAAATTCAGCCCAGGAAGCTATTTATCATTAAAATAATGATATTGAAGTTAACAGTTGAACTATGATAATATTAATTTCTTTCATATTTATATAAGTTTTCAATCTTTATATACAGATATGCGTATACCCACCTATCTATATATACATGTTTGCTGCTGTCCCCTCAAATAAGAACGCAAAAAGGGGCTTTATTTTCACCTTCAAAAACATCAGCTTATAGGTATTTCTCTATGGCATGATAGCTAAGAGAACAGAACTGTAGAATAAAATGTAGACATGGTGTTAAATAGAAAATACATCCCTTCCTTGCTTTCTCAGTTTGGATTATGTATCCACTTCTGCATAAGCATTACTGGTTAGAAACCGGAGACATCTAATACTAATATGACTTTCCAAAATATTTGCATCAACTAAAACTGAACTGAGGGTGATGAGTTCTGATAAAGTAATGTGAACAATACTGTGTTTAGCTTGACAGACAGATTTCTAACCAAATCTTGGTTTGGTCACCATTCAAACCCTCCTAATTCCAAGAACTTCAAGTGTCTCCAGTAATCTATAATGATTCCAATTAAACCTCTAAATACTGAAAAATCTAAATTTCTGTTATAGGAAAGTAATTCAACAGGGAGTGATACAGGGTAGTGACACAGTTAAAAATTGTATCGGTGCCAAAAACACCCTGGTGGGTGGAGTCTGAGAGAAAGACCCCATAAGAAGAAGTGAGAAGCACCAAAGGCAGGTAAAAAGGAAGGAGCAAGGAGAGAAAGGGAGGAAAAGAGATGAAAATGGTGGACTGAGAACAGGCCCACGTGATCTGCCAGGGGAAGCCCCCTGGAAGAGTGAGCTGTTGATGGTAAGGAGCAAATGGTGGGAGAGTGGCCGGCAGAGACATAATTGGTGTGGAGCCGGATGCAAGAATGGCAGGCATGGGGTAATTAGGGGCTGCTGGGGGTAGGCTTGGTGGATTTGTCAGATGCTGCTAAAGGCAGGTCTGGTATGGAAGTGCATGGAGTTGCAGAAAGATAGCATATTTGGAAAGTTGATTTGGGATCAGCAATTGTGAAATAAATTTGAAGAACCTTGGAGATGTGGAACAGTGGGAACACTGGAGATGTGAAGAGAAAATGCTGGAAAAAGACTAAAATTTGCAGAGTGCCTGCCTCAGTTTTGGAAGGGCAAAGGGGCGCCTTCTTGGACATGTGTCTTTGGCAACTTTGGGACTGAAAATGATGACTGGAGTAAGATAACTGGCCACTTGTGGCATTAAGACCATTTTGTTGTACAAAAATCAACTCAAAAGAAATAAAATACTTATATGTCAGCCCTGAAACCATAAAGTAGTGAAAAACTTACATTGGAACAAAGATAGCCTCTTCAATAAATGGTGCTGGCAAAATTAGACTAAGACATGGGAAAAAATGGAACAAGACAACTCCCACACACTATGTACAAAAATCAATTCAAAATGTATAAAAGACTTAGATGTTAGATGTCAGACCTGAAACCATAACATACATAGAGGAAAACCTGGACAAAATACTCCATGAACTACGATTCAGAAATCCCTTTCTGGAAACATCTATAGATGGCAAAAAAAATAAAGGAAAACATAAAGAGATGAGACTACATCAAACTAAAAAACTTCTGTACAGCAAAAGAGACAACAGAAAAAACAAAAAGAAGACCAATCAAATGGGGAAAAATTTTGCCCTCCACAAGAGTGATAAGGGTTTAATAACAAAGATCCACAAGGAACTCACACAACTAAACAAAAACAAGAAGTCCAATCAAAAAATAGGGAGAAGAAATAAAAAGACACTACTCCAAAGAGGAAATACAAATGGCCAACAGGCACACGAAAAATTGCTCAATGTCACTAGCAATAAGGGAAATGCAAATCAAACCACAATGAGATACAACCTTACACCAGTAAGAATGGCCCACATCCAAAGAAAGGGCAACAAGTGTGGAGAGAAAGTAACACTCTTACACTGCTGGTGGGATGTAAACTCATTCAGCCACTATGGAAAGCAGTGTGGAAGACCTTCAGATTAATGGCTTCTTCCCATTTTAACCTGATTTCAGTAAGATATTTTATTTTATTAAAAATTTTATTATGTAGAGTTTCAATCATCCTGTCTTCATATTCCATTTCAACTGTTATCACATTACTTTAAGCTTCATTTTTTTAAAGTGATCAAACTATTTATTACTAAGCAAACAAGTGAACTCTGATTACCTAATCATATGTACTATGAAATAAGCATGTAAAACCACAGTTACCCCATTACATGTACTATAAAATAAACATGAAAAACCCATACCCACCACATGTCCAAAACAGTCTTTTGTCCGTGGTCACCTCACCATATATCCAATCAATCTGAGATTGCAAGCACTGATCCAAAAGCAGGGTATTCCTTTTCCCTCCTTTGATTTGCCCCAACTTCCTCCAAATGTGTGGTCCAAGATACTGCATTATTCTTTTCTTTTGGTGTCCTCTTACTTTAGACTGTAAAAGGTATGTGTGTGTGTGTGTGGGGGGGCGGATCCTGCCTCCCAAGGCAAAAAAATTAAGCAGTAGGAAAGCTCCAAAATAAAACAGGAACCAACATCAGGTTTAGCTTTTCAAGCCATTTTCTAGGCCTACCAAAGACAATTGAATCAGACTAGATAAAACAAGCTCCAACACAAAGTTCAAATATAAAAACTCTTTAGATTTCTTTAGCGCAAACCATAAGCTTATGCATGATGAGGTTCATGCATTTAACTGCTCCAGACCATTGCAGTTTGTAGCCAATCTCATGGCCTTTCCGTTTTTCCATCCTGCTGCAGCCCAACATTGGTCCCCAGGAACTGCCCATTGGCTGCCCTTAGAATGTCAAATCTTTCACTAGCTCAGTTGGATGCCCAGGGACCAAATACTGACTCTTTCTCTTTGCCTCAGCAGTCACCCCCTTGACCACAGCCAGGCCTCTAATTTCCAAAAATGGCCAATTGCTTTAAGTTTTAAAGCCAGAGTCTTCTCAACCCCTATGAGAGTTAGGTAAAAGATGTTCATATTATGTACAAATATTTGGTATTGAACATTATTTGCATATGTTTGCATATGCATATGTTTGCATATTACACGATGCTACCATACTTAGTCTTTTGATCACCAACATGCCTCCAAATTGAGAGTTTGATGTTAATCTCCCAGACCAGCATTCTTTTGTAAGTAACAAATTTGGAATATCATCTTAGCATGACAGATAAGCCATATGATCTGAATTTTTGTCCATTCGTGATCAGTGACAGATGCCATAAGAGTGACTGAGCTGATAAAGATTTGCATTAGCCCATATGTTGCGATATATGACCAGAATTTCAAACAGATTGAATTTTTTTCCTACAACACAAATGTAGCTTATTATAGTCACACTCTTTGACATAGACCAATTTGGTAACTCTATACAATCCTCCACATAGTCCAGCAATTATTTTTCTTTGCAATTAAGATAAGGATAATTATGTTCACTTCTAACCTCCAAGACTATCTGCAAGTGATATCATAGGACTGAAATAATGACTATGTAAAGCATGCAAGGACAAATATCTAAAATATTACAGAAATACAGAGCAAGAAAAATTAACTTATAACTTATTTTTAGAAGTGTTTCACTTTTGAAACATTTATTCAGGTGTAACTGTCATACATCATGCTAACTATATTTGGGTCATACAAGTTGATGAGATTGACATATGTGGAATCATCATAAAATGAAGAGCAGAACACAATAACCCTATAGTTTCTTCATGAGATATATGTGACGTTTTCTCAATCCTTTTTATTCTCCCCAAGCAAAAAGGCCTTATAAATTGACTGCATATTTTAGAAATTTGTATAAATGGAATCATAAACTGTCTTTAATTTGTGTGGGTTTTTTCTCTAAAACTAATTATTTTGAGAGTCACCTCATTGTAAGTATAAGTTCATTTCTTATGCAGATTAGTAGTCTAACAATAGACTACCATTATCTCTTTATCCACTCATCCAGTTGGTCAGAATTCACACATTTCGATTCTTTCCATTTTTTTGTCATTCCAGGTGAAATTTGTAGGAACAATTTTTGGTCATCCCAGATAAAATTTGTATGAACAATTGAATGTAATTCTTGATAAAAAGTTTAAATTTTTCTTAGATAAATTCCTAGAAGCTTAATGGTTGCAAGTAGCCCATATTTAACATTTTTAAGAAGCACCCAAAGTATTTTCTTAAAATTTATTTTTTGTGTTCATTTTACATGCTGAATACAATACCTTTATCAAATAAACATTTGACAAATATTTTATCCCCAATCTTTAGCTTGTATTGAACTGGACAATATTTAAAATTCTGGATTTGCAAATTCATTAAAAAAAATATATTATGGGAAAAACCTTGATGGAAGATGGCATCAGAAGAGGTTCTCTGATTCACTCCTAGGAGACTAATTTAAAGAATTTTAGACAGACATTGGATTCAGAGATCATCTTAAATTGAGGCAAAACTAGAGCACCTTCTAGATAATAGAAATCTCAAAAGACAGATAAAACACTGAGAAAATTCAGCTTTAAATGGGACATGGCATGAGACACTGGATGAATAACATAGTTTTTATTATGGTGATTTATTAATAAGAAATGAATATTATGAACAACTCATCAAATATAAATTTCATAAAATATGTAAAATGGTCCAAACAGTTGAAAGATAAAATCCACAGAAAGGGACACAAAGAGAGATGTCATTCAAATAAGTCCATTAAAGAAATTGAAGCAATAATTTATCAAATTCTTAAACTATAAAAATTATCTACAATTTTGTACAGGAATTAGAAGTGGAGAAATTAGTTTGAAGTCTGTAATGAGGTCAGCTTTACAGAATTACTCAACACTGAAACCAAGAAAGGAAAGCCATAGGTCTATATATTTGATTAAATTGATGTAAATAGCAGCAAAATATAGCAATTGAATAATAATATAAAGACACAGTTATATACCACTTGTATTTATTCATGTATTCAAAATTGCTGTAATATTAAAAAATCAATTCATGTAACAAATCACTCATACCAACATGTTAAATCAGAAAGCATATGCTTGTGTTAGTAAATGATAAATCATTTGAAAAATCCAATGTCTACCCATGATAAAAACTTTTAGTAAGCCAAATGGAAGGAAGTTTCTTAACTTGACAAAGAAGATGTATTATTGGACACAATATCTCCTGAATATAATAAAAATAACACACACATAAAATAATAAATAAAGCCAACATCATTCTTAATAATAAGAAATTACACTTCCTTATTTGACTTTTTTGCATATAGTAAAGCTACTGACTTCCATATTGATTTTGTAGCCAGCTACCTTAATGAACTGGTTTATTGTTTCGAAAAGTTGTTCTGTAGATTTTTGGGGGTTCTCTGTATAAAGAATCATGTCATCTGCATATAGTGATAGCATCAGTTCTTCTTTTCCTATTTGTATCTATTTTATATCTTTCTCTTGCCTTATGGACCTAGCTAAAACTTCCAGTATAATGTTAAAAAGTAGTGGAGAGATTGGGCTTCCTTGCCTGGTTCCAGATCTTAATGGTATGATTTTAGTTTTTCCCAATTTAGGATGCTTGCTGTAGGTTAGTCATGGATGGCTTTTATTATGTTGGGTTATGTTCCTTTGATCCCCAGTTTTTCAAGGGTTTTTGTCATAAATGGGTGCTGGAATTTATCAAATGCTTTCTCTGCATCTATTAATATGATCATATGGGTTTTGTTTTTCTCTTTGTTGATATGGTATATTATGTTGATTTCCAGATGTTGAATCATCCTTGTGCCCCTGGAATAAATCCCCTTGGTCATGGCGAAGAATGTTTTTTATGCATCATTGGATTTGATTTGCCAGGGTTTTGTTTAAATTTTTGCATCAGTGTTCATTAGGGAAATTGGTGTATACTTTTCTTTCTTGGTGCTGTCCTTATTTGATTTTGGTGTGAAAGTGATGTTTGTTTCATAGAATGTGTTTGGAGATTTTCCTTCTTTCTCAAATTTTGGAAAAGTTTTAGCAGTGCAGGCATTATTTCATCTTTTTATGTCTGGTAGAATTCCTTTGTGAAGTCATCTGGTCCTGGGAGAGTTTCGATGACTGCTTTAATTTCACTACTTGTGATTGGTTTATTTAAGTTCTCTATTTCTTCTTTGTTCAATTTTGGATAGTTGCATTTTTCCAAGAATCTGACCATCTCATCCAGGTTGTTTTTGTTGTTTGGAATGTATGTCTTCTTTGTTATCTGTTTTGAAGTAGTTTTTAATTTCTTCTTAAATTTCTTTGAATACCCATTCTTTGTTTAGTAGAATATTGTTCATTTTCCATGTACCCTTCTTACTTTCTCTTCATTGTTAATTTCTAGTTTGATACCTTTATGATCTGAGAAAAAGGTTGATATAATTTAATTTTTGTAAATTTATTCAAATTTGCTTTATGTCCTAATAAGTGGTCAATTTTAGAAAAATCAAAACACCATCCCATTTACCATCACAGTAAAAAAATAAATTTAATACCTGGAAATAAACCTATCAAAGCACATGAAAGAAATATACAAAGAAAACTTTAAATCACTGATAAAAGAGATAGAAGACATAAGGAAATAGAAAGATATTCCCTGCTCTTGGATTGGAAGAATCAACATCATCAAAATGGCCTTCCTACGAAAAGCAATCTACAGATTCAATGCAATTCTTATACAAATCCTAGAAAAATTCTTTAAAGAGCTAGAGCAAAAATTACTAAATTTATATAGAATAACAAAAGACCTCAAGTATCAAAAAAGACTATTTAATAAGAAAAAGAGAAAATGGAGGTATTACTATCCCAGACTTCAAATTAAATTACTATCCCAGACTACAAAGCCATAGTAATTAAAACAGTTTGGTACTGGTACAAAAACAGACAATCAGACAAATGGAACAGAATTGAGTGCTCTGAAATAAAACCACATATATATGTAGTCAACTAATCTTTGACAAAGGAGAGAAAAACTTACACTGGAACAAGGACAGTGTCTTCAATAAATAGTGCTAGGAAAACTGGCCAAGACATGCAAAAAATGAACCAAGAAACATCCTTAACATCTTGTACAAAAACCAACTCAAAGTGAATGAAAGATTTGGATTCAACACCAGAAACCATAATATACATAGAGGAAAACCTGGGCAAGACTCTTCATGAGCTACAATTCAGAAATCCATTTCTGGACATATCTATAGCAGGTAAAAAATGAAGGAAAACATAAACAGACGGGACTACATGAAACTAAAAAAGCTCCTGTACAGCAAAAGAGACAACAGAGAAAACAAAAAGAAACCCAACCGAGTGGGGAAAAAAAAAAATTGCCCTCCATATGCGTTATAAGGGTCTGATAACAAAAATACACAAAAACTCACACAGCTTAACAAAACCAAAGAAAAAAATCCAGTAAAAAAATGGGGAGAAGAACTAGAAAGACACTTATCCAAAGAGGAAATACAAATGACCAACAGGCACATGAAAAAATGTTCAATATTACTAACAAGCAGGGAAATAAAAATCAAAACCACAATGAGGTAAAACCTTACACCAGTAAGAATGGCCCACATTGAAAAAATGGGCAATAAGAAGTGCTGGCATGGTTGTGGAGAGAAAGGAACTTTACTACACTGCTGGATATATGCACTGCAAAAATAAAAATAAAAAATAAAAAGAAAGTAGTTGTTCCCCTCCTATAATAAGGGTCAAAGAAAGAATGTCCCTTTTCACCACTCTATTCAATAGAATAATGGAAGTATTAGTTAATTCAATAAGATAAGAAATGTTAGAGACTGGAAAGGAATAAATTCATCATTGTTCATGGATGATATAATTATCTGTTAAGGAAATCTCAAAGATTTGACAGATAAAAGTTTCAGAATAAGCAATCATAACATAGTTGGCATACTTTTAAGATAATGATTAAAATATAAAAGTCAGTTTATTATTTATTTATATAGCATCAATGAACTATTTCAATTTAGTATGCAACTCTGCTTAGAATACAGCAGTGCTCAGATTAGCAACAAGAAAAAAGTGAAATAGACAAGACTCCTACAAAATATATATACATCACAGATATTTCCAAGGAAAACTATAAAACACTGATAAGTCAACGATTTAAATAAATGGAGAGATGTTCCATATTATCATTGTAGAGACCTTACTTATATGTCATTTCTTCCTAATAACACACAAAATCCTAGCAAGTTTTCTGGGAATCAGTGATCTAATTTCAAAGTTTTTAAGGAAAAGCAAAAGAACAAGAAAAGTTAACACAAACTACATGACTTCAAGTCTTTCTATAAAGTTATGTGATTCAGACTTTGTGACAAGGAGAAGGAACAGACAAACAGATAAGTGAAATAGAGTATGTGACCCAGCAATATAAGCAAATGTTGTAGTCAATGGAACCCACATACAGTCAACTTACCTTTGACAAAAGAAGGAAGGCAATTCTATTGGAAAAGTTTAGCGATTTCAGCAACTAGTCTAAAACAAGCAGCCATCACAAGCAAGAAGAAAACAGTAGCCACATTCTTTAAACCTTGCCCCAAATTAACAAAACATGGACAATAGATGTAAATATGAAATAAACAATTTCTAGAACTCAGCATAGGTAAAACAAAACAAACAAAAAACTAGGTCATGGTGGACTAATGAAGTTTCAGATACTGCACCAAAAGCATTATTGAACAAACAAAAAGCTGATATACTGGACTTCATTAAAATTAAAAGTTTTTGCTCCAGAAAAGACACATGTGAATAAAGAACTGTCTGGACACAGACAACGAAACAATATTTTGAAACACCTAAGATTTCATATTAATTAACAATAAGAAAACACAGCAGTGAACAACAGATTTAAAAATATATTTCACCAAAGAAAGTATAAAGATGGCAAATACACATATGAGGAAATAGTCAACACCTTATATCATTAGTAAAAAGCAAATTAAAACATCATTAAGATACCACTCTATAATATCACTCTATACCTTCTAGATGGCTGAAAATCAAAATACTGACAAATACCAATGTTGGTAAGAATGTGGAACAACAGAACCATTTGTTTACTGCTAGCGAATATGCCAAATGGTTATAGTCAGTTTATAAGAGTTTGGCAGTTTATTACAAAGAAATACTGACTAAATATTAATGTATGATGTAGAAATTATTAGATATTTACTCCAGATTTGTTAAAAACTTATGATCACACAGAAATATATAAATGTGATAATAAAATTAAATAAAATCTAGTCATAATTTACAAAACTAGGCAACAACGAATATGTCTTTCAAGAGGTAAACAAATGATGGGTATGTCCATACAGTGGAGATCAATGAAAACTAATGAATTATAAGACTTTAAGTAGACATGAGGAACATAAAATTCATATTGCTAAGTTAAGAATGTTGAATCTGCAAAGTGACATATTGTAGGAATTCACTATGACATTCTGAAAGAAATAAAGTGTAGATATTGTGAAATTCAGTGATTACACAGGATTTAAAACATGATGAAAAAAAGATGAATATGTGGAGTGGGGCAAGTTTTTAGGGCAGTGAAACTGCAGCCTAAAAGTTCCTATGCTGCAAAGATGAACATAAACTTTATCTATTAGTCAAAAACACGTAACACTATCTATTAGTAAAAGACACATAGAACTTTATTACACAAAGTGAATATTAATGAAAAACAAGTTTCCTTTTCAAACAATAATATGCAAAATCATTTCATTAATTGTAAAAAATGTGTTGCAATAATATATGTTAGTAACAATGACAACACAGTTGTTGGAGGAGCTATCTGTATGGCAACTTTACATCTTGCACAACTCTTAAGTAAAACTAAAACTACTTTGTAAATAGTTACTAAAATTTGGAAAAAGAAAGAATGTTTTTGGCTTAATGAATTCATCAATCTTAATAGAGGAGGTTTTTCCATTTTATGTTGCTTATGTGGCCTGAAGGACAAAGCACAAAGAAGAATAAAAATTCCTGTAACATAGATATGTTAACACTGCCCCATAATCACATCCATTTTAATCCCTATTCCTTCACAAAAGTTGTTTGTTATATTTTATATACTTAATAACCGATAGTTGCAAGTCATGACCCATACTTGTGCCCACTGTAAGCTCTATTACAGTGATGAATTATTGAAATATTAGAACAGTTTTTAGCAATAAGAAGGTAAAATGGTACTTGAATTACTATATCATTGACTTTCAACTTCTATGTAATCAGCAGTCTATGTTAACTTTTTCTTTTAGAATTTAAAGAAAATTCTTTTTCTTTAAATTCCTTTAAGATTCCTTTAAGAATTTAAATTAGAAATTCTAAGACTCAAAGAAGTGATACAAAGTATCCCATTGAACAGTTATTAAGTATTTAACAAAGAAAGTATTTAAATATTGATTTGTCTCTTCCAGTAAGAAAATACACATTTGGATAATACTTCCAATACATCACTGATATATGGTGATGTCACTCCTTATTCTAATGAATAAGTGCTAAGAATTTAGATTTTGCAGAAGTAAAATTTTACTGGTCTAGCATGCTTGTTGCTATATAAATGAATCAAACATTCTTGAAGAGTTTTGTACTGCATATAAAAACCTCCTGAGTCTTATTTTTGCAAGTGAAGTAGCTACTGGTTGACACTGTATACATTTACACAATGGCTCACTCAAGAGATCTGTACCTGAGAGTTCAGTTCTGTGTAGTACTCTATAAAAATATGTGTTACTTCATATGTTTATTCACTATGTATAACAGTTTAAAATGATATTATTCACTACTAGGTATTTTGTCTTTAGATATTTTGTTCACATCTGCCATAAACTATTATACTTAATAATCAAAAAAATTCCATAAACCTGATATCACTATCAGAATATTTGATACAAATTCTAAGACTTACATAGGTTGAGTTCCATAGTTCCATAGGAAATAATAAGCAGAGAAGCAAGAATTTGAACATACTTATTCAATGCTCCAGGAAGTCTTAGTTGATGCTTACAATCACCAGTATAATCAGTGAGAGAGCATTTATTAAAAATAAGCACATTATTACAATAATGCAGCATACTAAAATTATAATATTTAGTGATATACCATAGTACTTATTTTATTAATGTGCCTGTGAATCAGCTGGATAATGGCTGATTTAAAAAGAGTTTAACTGTCTATGTTCCAAGACACATGTTGCATCAAGATACATCTTATATAACTCTTATCCTCATAGAGATCTATTATTTGAAGCATGTTCTTAAGGGAAAATGTAGGTGCTTGGGAAAGCAAGCTCATCCACATAATTATTTTGTGCTTCTGCTTGTTCTTTATCTATTGACTAAATTTTGCATCACAAAACTCAACATGAATGGAAAAGTAAAGTATGCCTTTTATTGTGATCAATGAGGAGGTGGTAAATATTTCTGTACACTGATCTACTACACAGATACATATATTCACAAAGAGATAAAGATATATATCATAGATCGTCATTATACAGTCTCTTAAGTTTGTAGTCATATGACTATCATTTTCTTTATAATGAAGGATTTCTATAGCTCAAATCACCCAATCTTCTAATGTCACTGGCACTTGGTTGGGTTTAGTCCTTCCCACAATGAATTAATACCTCTTGCTGGACTTAATAATGTTCCTATACATCAGATGGTCAATTCACTATCTCTGGAGAGTAACTAGGACTCAAATGACTTAGTCTTATGACATGAAAAATAAAAAATAAAGGAGTGAGGCTAAAAGTTAGAGTAATTATATAAATTCAAGAGATATAGGTCATATTATTTCTGGCTATTTCGGTATCAGACCTGTCTGCTCATAAACATATTTCACAGAGAAATATTATGAAGTATGCTATCTAATAAAATTTGTGAATTCTAGTAACTTGATCTTTTTTTGAAGGGTATAGATTTTTTGGTACCACACTAAGAAATGCATAGCTAGTTGATGGTTCAAACCAAGAGGTAAGGACAGATTATTATTATTTTTTACAGATTTATTTTTTTTTATTTTTTATAATCACATCTTTGTATTTCCCGGGGTTCACCCACCACCTCCCCTACCTGGCCACTCCCACTCATACCTCCCAACCCCCCTTGCCAGTTGTGTACTTTAGTTTGGTTGTTAGCCTGTTTTTAACTTCTCCTCCTGGTCTTTTGTTTGGTTTTCCTATGTCCCATATATTAGTGAAATCATTTGGTTTCAGGACAGATTATTTTTCCCATTTAAGACTTTTAATGATTGACTTTTAAATTAAAATAACATTTCTGTGTGCTTAATTCCTATATCCAGGAGAGCAAGAATAATTTAAGCACATCACACACTGAAGGTCCCAGCATGATGAGCAATTCTTTTTTCAGTAAGAGAAATATTTGCTTCATAAAAATTAATACTTTGTTTTAAAAGTCACATAGCAAACCAATTTCTCTTATCAAGTGAGAATCAATTTAGAAAAGCTGCCTGTGTCTTCTTTACCACCACATGTTCAGCCTTACAAACTTATTTCTTAGTAATCAAAACAAACATTTTGGACAAGTTCTCATTTTGCTTTGCCATCTGGATGTAAAATCCAAACACCATTCCTCTGGGAGGGGGAGGGACTATTATTGAAAAATACAACTAGGGTTGAACTGACAAAGGTGCTAGTTTTAATGCTTAGTTTAATTATATCATAATTTAAATTAATTTAAAGCAGGGAAGAGAAAGGAATTCTTTCCAGAAACTCAGAATTCTGTACAACTTCAGTCATTTTTCACCCACGGTGTGCAATATAGTTTAATTTATGATATTTTTGTTAATACAGGAAATTATTGAAGACATTTATCATTGGGTTTTCAATTTTTAGAATATAAGCAAGCATTTAAAAAAATGGAGAATACTGGAGTGAGGTTATTTATAGTGATATAAATAGCAAAGGCAAATATCTGCTTAGAATAGACTGAAAATGTGTTATCACTCATCCTGGGAGGAGGGAATGTCATAGTTTATACAATTATGATAGAGATGAAATGTATGGATACAGCATCATCAAAGCATGGAAGATACCTTAGAGAGTCAGAGAAGGAGTTGCATAATTGCTAATACTTAAAGAATATAGGTTTTACCTAAATTATACACAGTAACAAACATGTTATATACATTAAGATTAGTATAAAATTAGCTTGGGTTGATATTGTTATCTATGAAGAATAGCATCCATCGGTTGGTATTTCAGAATTTTCTAGTGAGGTCTTTTGCCCCCCAAATCAAAGCTATATGTATTAATATCTTTTTCTCCATCAATTCTCCTCCACTCCCATCCCCACCAAAGAAGACACTGTTATGCTTTCCAAATTGTTCTCAAGTAATCCCACTTCTATCTCATTGTTGACATTTGGGGTTATGCTTGATGAGCCTTTAGTTACATTCAACCATACATTTACCCCTTAACCTTAAAATTTGTAGCCAAGGGTCCAGAATGCAGAATCCAGTGCAGTGAACATGCAGATAGAATGAAAATTCCCACTTACCTAGTTTAAGCACCCAAGATTCTCTCCTGAAATTTAAGAAGCACAAATGATCTGAGTCATTCTGATTTCAAGTCTAAAGGTATGAGGAAGGACCTGAAGTTAGGACCAACTAAAGCCATTCAAAAACTGCTTGAGTCTTTCAGATATAGAAGTCTTGAGTTTTCAGGGCATGTGCAACTCCTGTTTTTCATTTCAAGCAGCTTCCCAGTCAACATGGAAGATCCCAGTGTCCTGTTTGATATAGATCCTCAATTTAAGATAGATTAGGTCTCTCACACACTCCTCCAGAGGACCCCAGCAGCAGTTTTACAATCCTATAGTCCAGCTGTGACTAGTGCTCTATTTCAAGGATCAGATAAGGTCTGACAGGTCCAGGGAGTCTTTTAGCTACAGTTTCTCCAACTTGAAAGAGGTAGAGGTAATTCCAGTGTGTCCCCAAATTGAGAGGAGTGATGGGAACAAAGTATGCAGAATGAAGAGCAGCCCCTTTCAATCAAGAAAAAGAGAACATGTTTAAAAACACTTTTATTACCAAGGACAGGTAGGTCTCTGCTTTCGAAGACTGCCCATTGTTTCTTGCCATGGTCTGGCTTAATGCTTCCTAATAAATTTTGCTGGTTTGCCTTCATTCTGGCACTTTCCTGAAATTCTTTTTTTTTTTTTTTTTTTTTTTTTTTTTTTTTTTTGTGAGACAAGGATCCTCAGGTGTCATGGTCCTCAACACCGAGGAACTACTTCTTGGTCTCGGAGTTAATGAAAGTGAATGTTGTCAGATGATAATGCCCAGGGAAATAGAGCAGCTTTGGTTGTGTCATGTTCTTGTCCTTCCCAGACATTAGAGACTTTGTGGAAGTCTGAGTCACAGGCTGAGAACAATCAGTATTTATTCACATTCATATTTTGTTGCCTTTATTGCCTGCACTGTTTCAGGCATCAGTCCAGTGCAGATCTTAGTCCAGAGGTTGACACCTTGAGGGAAGGTGTACCAAAAGCACACAAGATGAGGTTGTGTTTGAGGTTGTGTTTGGTGTCACATTTCTGTGAAAATGCAGTTTCTATAGAGGAAGGCATTGGTGCTCATAAGCTGCTGCTTGCAGCTTTACTTGGCCATCTCTGATCTTTCGGACAGCACATAAGTCACTGAACTCTGACAACAAACCGAAGGAAAGAGTATTTCAGCGGAACACCAACACCTTTCGCCTCTGGTTCAAGCACTGGGGGCATGTGCTCTTGCGGCCAGGCTCCTGAGCCCGGACAACTGCCTCAGACCACATTGAAGCCATGACCCCAAAATGGGCAGTGCATTTGTCCCCAATGCAGGCAGTTGTTTTGTCGATAAAATTTAGGCATTGCAGTAGCTGTGTATGGAAAACACAGAGGTAAAGGAGGCCTAAACAGGAAAGATATTTTTACTTTATTGCAAATTCCAGGTGTGGACTTGGGGGAGAAAATGCATCACCTGGAGAGGGTGTGTAGAGAGAAATTGGAGCCTTTTAGGAGAAAGAAAAAAATATATATGAAAAGAAAGGAGCAGAGCAGATGTGGACTTTTGGAACACAAACTTTTGGGAAGGAGAGAGAGGAGGCAAGTTCAGAGGGCTCGGATGTTTTGGCACCTGGAGGATAAGGACCCAGAAGTGGAGTCTTGTGGAGTTCTCCCAGCATCAGACCCATAAGGGTCGAGAGCTGTGTGACAGTGGAGGAGAGGTGACCCTGACAAAGATCTGAGTCACCGTGCAACCTGGATAGACAGGTGTTGAAACTCGTATTGGGAGTAATGGAAGACCAAAAGACAAGGACATAACTTGGTGATTGCACACTGAGGTAAACCCCACGCAGCTCCCGGAGGAGTAGAAGTGGGGTTCATTTCCGTTTGGGGTACTTGTGCAGGTGTGAACTATTAGACTCTATTTTCCCCCTTACTGTAAATAAACCTGTGTGTTAACCCTTATTGCCGTTTGGTCTCTGGGGTACTGCAGGGCACAGGTTGGAGAACCTACATTGACCAAAAATTAAAAAGGGAAGTAGTTTCCTACCCCAGCAACAGCATGACAGTTGATAACACCATTTCAGATTGAACAGAGTCCAGAATTCAACCAGCATCAGCCCTCTTTCTCAGGGTTGCCCAAGGGCCCTGCCATGCCTGCCAACTGCCTTGTTAATCATGCAGCGGTGACATGCCAGATGTCACCCAATAGCTGCACTGACCTGCCCTGACTTGGCTCTTGGGCTCCCTGGGCTCTCAGGTAGGTCTCACCCTGGCCTTGGCTACCTTGGGGTCTAAAGTTTAATTAAATTACCATTATGTGGGGGGGGCTGGAGGGAGGGGGGGAAGGAAGGTGAAGGGAAGTAAAGGGATAGGGCATTGGCATGGGAGGTTCAGTGGAAGGTGAGTGAAGCACTGCACATACAGAAATGAAAATGTAGCTGTAAAGTTATACGGACATGTTAAGGACTGACAGATGCAATTGCATATTAGTTGAACTTAAGATAAAATAAATTTATTTTAAAATTCACCTTTTACTAGTTGTAATTTCCATGGCAATGCCAATGAAGTTTAAATATGAATTTAAAAACATGAGTTAGAGGATTAAAACCATTGTTTCCATTTGCTCCTATCTGGACCCTATTGTAGCATGAAAAAATCCCACCTGACTCATCCCTTCCTTCCTGAATAGGAAAGCATAATGAAACTATGAACTCCCCAAGGAACATTTAGTCTCATTCCATTACACTTGTGGACTATGAAAGAGATACAGAATTGCCACTGTCACACAGATAGACTTTTAGCCATCCCAGGAATGGTTCTGCTGGTCTTGTAGGCTATCTGAATTTGTCCTTGGTTTATTCCCAATAACATAAATGTAATATCCAGTATTACATTAGATATTAGCTGATCATTAGATATCTCAGGTGTCTGAGAATTGTAGGCCTTAAGAATTGTATTATCTTAATGAGTCAATAAAGCAAATGGGTCTCTACTATGCAAAATTGAGGATTTGTTACAGCCCCAAAAATCCTTAGTATGAAAAAAAGCAATAAATGTGCCTTGCTCAAAGAAGCATAGATCAGTGCTATCTGTAACATTGACCTATCCATTTTCTAGGACCCCATGCAATTTACCTTAAGGAATTTTATATGCATATTAAAAATACATAATCTTAAGTTTGCTCATGAATATTTACTTTTTATGATGAATGACAACTCCTTGGAAATGGTTGATACGCGCTCAATGAGAAACTAAATAAACTATGGTAAATACAATCAGGAATTATCTATAATGATGGAATTACATAGAGGGCTTATATATAATGATGAATAAAATAGAAATTAATGATATGTAAGTTTGGCCATCACAGATACTTGAAAAAAGATATATTTTATAAATTGTTTACTATACTACATTGTGTATAAACTTCAAAGTGTACTCTTGTATCTGTGTATGTAAGTATGTATCTAGAAATCACTGAAATGTTAATTATGATGAGATTTTGGTAACTTTTACTTTCTCTGTGCTTTCTATAACATTGAAATATTTTATTTATTGTATTTAGGCATATATTCCATTAATCAAATGTATAAATCTCATTTTAAGGTCATGTCAAACAAATGTCATGTCAAATCATATCAAATCTCTAGATGAGGAACATAGGTATTTCAATAGATTCAAAGTTTTCAAGTTTTTGATATGTCATAGATGCCAGTTTTCTTATACTTCAGTTCTATCATGAAACAATGAAATAGAATACAATGTAGCCAACATGCTAGATAAACACAATAGAACCAATCATTGGATACATGATCACAAATTAGATGTATTGAAGATATCAAATTGCAATAGAGATTTTGCATTTTTACTCTCAACTTCTAAACTTAATTGCTAACCAGTAACAAATTTTGTGACTCATCAGAGGTCTTCAAATCACGTATTGGGTATGGAAAATATGATATAGTTAAAGGAATTAAAGAGTGGTATTTTTTAAGGATCTTTAATTCATCAAAATAGTTCAATTGATGCCATAGCTAAAAAGTAAATCATAAATCTCAATGACTTAAACTAATGAAGCATTCTTTGCAAATCGTCTGAATACATTATACTTCAAGCAGTGGCCTTCTATCTTGTAGTTCATGCCATTTGGAACACATGGCATCTGTATTCCTATGACAGGGCAAAAGAAAGATGAAGGCAGAATACTAGCTCTTTATGTCTGTGACTATAAGGAGCATATCATTACTCTTTTCGGGCCATTAACCAGAATTAGTTTTATGACTGAAAACTAAGTTCAATTTAGGGTGAAAAAAAATGTAAAATATTTGGTAGACACTAATTTTATGGAGAACTTGTCAATCTAATAAAGATCATAAAGATTATAAGGAAGTAGGAGTTAAAACTCATGTTTTTTTGAGTCCAAATTCAATAAATGTTTGTATCAATTTGGATAGAATGGGTTATAGTAAAGTAACAAATAAAAGCCTAAATTTGGAGCATTTAGCACTGGAAGCTTTTCTATCATCCTCTCTTTGGGGGCAATGTCATCTCTATGAATGTTTTCCAGGTGACAATAGTGGAAAAAAAAAAAGGAGAATTTCTAGAGAAATCACAACTATTTTCTACATTTTGCACTAGATATACTTGTGACATTCAAAATTAGTTAGCAAGATCTATTCACATGTACACACCACTACAAGAAGACTGAACATTGATGAAGAGCATGTATTTATTTGGTGAGAAATATGTGATGTATTTATAACCTATGTTATAACATGTATAATAAACTAAATTAAAGCTGCTCTCAGCAATTGATTGCAGTTTAGATATTTCTGCCTTTTTAGTTGTAACTATGTTTAGAATTTATACATTGTCTAGTTTATGCTCTTTGTTTCATCCTTGAAACTTTATATGTCCCCACTCAGTAGAACACCATTTCAGTCATTTTATTCAAATTGTCCAATCCTGTGGGGAAAAATCAGTCAAAACTATCAATAGTCATTTGAAAGAAAAATAATAAACAGATATTTCAAACTGAAAATATGCATAGACTTAGCTTCATGTTACCATCTTTAAAAGGAATAATAAAAAATGGAGACAATTACACGCTTGACCTCATTCCCTATCATCCAAGAGGAAATTCATCTTTCTGTTTGCTCCAACATGGCCCAGAAAATGTGTTAAACACATCCTTGTTGCAAAACTCTTTTCTACAAGTCAGGTGAATATAAGATAAATTCTGAGAAAATTCTTAGAGAACTGTAAAAAAATACTCAGACAAAATATATATTAATTTATTGACAAGAAAAAAGTGACAGCTGTCACAACTGGCTTAAACTTTCACCATGTGAAGTCAGGATGAAGGACTGGGTAATGGTTTCAGACTACTGTTTTCTCAGAATTGGAGGAGTCAAAAGCAATGCATGTGATATGGATTATAATCATCGCACAGACCTACCCTTTACCTGAATGAATATCAATACAATTTGAAATTCAGAAATAAAGACAGTTGACATAGGAAAATGATAACTGAAGGTAAAAAATGTGACAGCAGATCACATAGAATTTGTCAAGACCTTACAAAATAATGTTTTGATTTGCAATCCTCTACTTATCAAAATTCTGTCTAAAATAGTTTCCATCTGTCTTGGCAGGTATGTGGATAAAATTATCAGTTCTCTATTAGCATATGTTTTACTTCTTAGATGTTTGTTTATTGGAAAAATTAATGTAGCGTGCAACTTGCAATTAGTTTTTACACAGCTAATGACAGGTTCCCATAAAATGCCTTGCACTGAAATATGGAAGCTAATGGCACTAATAAGGTATACAGATGCTTGGGCTTAGTTCTGAAAAGGAAGCCAAATCAAGAGTTTACTGCAAAAAATTTCAGTCATTTGAAAGGATTATTAGAATTTTCACTATTCACTATCTAGCAGCTTCAATATTAAAGAATTATTTTTGTACCTGTTAAAATTTGGCCTTGATGGTTAAGTAATGAACAAGTCACATGTTGTCACCTATTTATGCTTATTTCAAGTTATGTTCAAAGTATCAATATATATTCTTTTGAAAAATAGCTAAGGACTTGGTTTGAAAGATAAATGAATGCCTAAAGCATGAAATGTACTCTAGGTCAGAAGACTGGTAACAGCAGTGATTCCAATAAATGCAGTATTACACACTGAAAATACCTGGGGAACATTTTTAGATATAGAGATTTCATTAGAACTTACATAGGTTCTAATTCATAATCTCTAGGAAGCTGCATTTAGGAACAAAATAAAAAAAAAAAAAAACTAAGGTTATCAGCTTACTAAAACTGAAAATCGCTTCTGAACTGTTCCTTTTGTATTCTTTAAATGTACAATTATCTCCAAATCAAACATCTCCTTCTTTCTCTCCAGTTTACTGCAGCACACACAATTAAAAAAAAAAAAAGACAACACTGACTTTTCTCCATGAGATTTCTGAGTTCAAGTCCTCTAATAATAACCTCTTGATCATTATTTCATTCTCTGATGCTGGAAAAGCATATGCAATTAACCATCCCATTGGGTTTTCCTATTATGCACACTTAATATAATTGAAGTCATTCAATGTACTACCTGATTTCATGTTTGTATTCACTGTATATAACTTTAAGATTTGTCTATGTTGTAGTTTCAGTTGTACTTTAATCTCACTTGTATAGATAAATAACATAGCATTCATCTGAAGATACCATATTTGTTAAGTTGAACATTGTTAATTAAAGATTTGTTAAAGATTACACACTTACATTCATAAGATACATTGGTCTGTAGTTTTCTAGCCATATCATTGTATTCAATAATATCTTAGACTACAGGGTAATAATGGACTTGAAAAAGTATATTCTTGCAACAGTTTATGAAGGATTAACATTAATTCTTTGGTGGACATTTGGTAGAATTTGTAAACCTTTTCCAGGATATTTCTTTGTAGGATTTTATTGATCTCCAGATCAATTTTTTTTAAGTTTATAAAGATTTTCTATTTCTTCTTGAACTAATTTCACTATTAAATATCCCTGTAGACATTTGCCCATTTATTAAAGTTGCCTTATTTATTCATAATGTTCTCTTATATATATATATATTATATACATATATATATATATTTATATATTATATATATATATATAAATTTTCTTAAATTTCTTTATTTATTGCATGTATATATACATATATAATACATCATTGTCTACCCCAAGGCCCTTCTATCACCCCATCACCCCTGCACCATCTAAATCTCCTGTGTCTTCCCTCTCCTCTGGTCCTCCTCCCCTTCTGTGTTCTATGCTTTAGTTTTATTGGCAGCCTTAAATGCTTCTTCCCATTTGTTTGTTTGTTTGTTTTTCCTATATCCCTCATATAAATGAGACAAAGCCATAAATCTCTTTTTCTTTCTGCTAACATGATTCCTTCTCACTCCATCCATATTTCTACGAATGGCATAGTTGTCTTCTATAACTGATGAATAATATTACATTGTGTAAATATACCACATATTTTTCAGCCATTCATCAGTCTTGGAATATTTGGATTGTTTCCATATCCTGGCTGTTGTAAATAGTGTTGCAATAAACATCTGAGTGCAGGTGTCCTTTCAAATTAGTGTTTTTGTAACCTTTGGGTAGATTACAAGGAGTGGGATTGATGAATCAAATGGTAGTCCCATTTTCAGTTGCTTGAGGGCTCTCCAAACAGCTTTCCATAGTGGCTTCTCTCAGCATCCATGCCAGCATTTGTTGTTGTTTGTGTTTATTTTTTTTCTTTTTTTTTTGAAATGGACCATTCTTATATGTTTTAATTTTTTTCTAAATTCTTATAAAATCTTACATAAATGGTTACTAGGATGCCTTCCCTCCTCCACTCCACCCCCCTTGTGTTCACTCAGTCTCCATTCTCATTGCTCTTTTTTGGTTTATGTTGGGTTCATTGGTCCTTTGTTTCTTTTTCTCTGTGGCTGTGTCCATTTGTTGGATGTGGGATTGTGTTCCAGGCCCATGGCACATTGTGCTTGATGGTTTGTAGTCCTTAGCTTTGTATTGGGCACCCAGTCCATATTCATTTGAGGTCAATCAGTGTCTTCTAGTTGCTGGCTCCAGTACAATCTCCTTGCCATTCCACTATCTCTGCACCCCATTTCTCTGACCTCTGACCTTGGGGATCCTTTCCCTCAGCCATTGTCAGTGAGGTTTCTCAACAAGGGCAGGTATCCACTGATGGACCTTGCAGGTTGTCTCCTCTCCATCCATTTGCAGATTTGCTGTGGAGCCAATGCCCTGACTCTGCAGGCCCCCTCTCCCAAGGCTTGGGCAGGGAGCCATGTTTCCTTGGGTGGCAAGTTTCCACATGGGGTTTTGATTCATCAGTTTCCGGTGAAACCATAGATGAAGGTCTTATAGTTCTTTACCACAGTTGTTTCTCCATTCCAAAGTCTACTGTCTTTTTGAATGATCCTTGTTCTATGTCCCACACACGTGATCAATCTTAATGGTATTTCAGTGTGGCTTTGATTTGCATTTCCATGATTATTAGTGATGTGGAGCTTTTTTTCTTATACCTATTGGCCATTTGTATTTCCTCTTTGGAGAAGTGTCTTTTTAGATCCTCTCCCTGTTTTTTGATTGGGCTTTCTGCTGTGTTTTTGCTAAGTTGTGTGAGTTCCTTATGGATATTTGCTATTAATCTCATCACTTTTGTGAAAGGCAAAATTTTTCCCACTCAGTTGGGTTTCTTTTTGTTTTGTCTGCTGTCTCTTTTGAGGTACAAAAGCTCTTTAGTTGATGTAGTCCCAGCTATTTATGTTTTCCTTCATATTTTACCAGTTATAGATGTATCAAGAAATAGATTTCTAGACTATAACTCATGGAGGGTTTTGTACAAGTTTTCCTCTATGTATTCTATTGTTTCAGATCTTACGTCCAAGTCTTTTATCCATTTTGAGTTGGCTTTTGTACATGGTGTTAGGTAGGTGTCTTGATTCATTTTTCTGCATGTCTTGATCAAGTTTTTCTGCACCATTTATTAAAGAGGCCGTTCTTGTTCCATTTTAAGTTTTTCACTCCTTTGTCAAAGATTAGATGACTATGTGTAGTTTTTTTTTTCAGGGTACTCAATTCTGTTCCATTGGTTTGGATTGTCTGTTTTTGTACCAGTACCATGCTATTTTAACTACTGTTGCTTTGAATCATAGTTTCAAGTCTGGGCTAGTAACACCTCCATTTTCTCTTTCTTTGATCATGATGTTTCTTGATATTCGAAGTCTATTGTTACTCTATATGAATTTCAGTATTTTTTGTTCTATCTCTTTAAAAAGTGTCTTTGGTGTTTTTATAGGAATTGCATTGAATCTGTAGATTGCTTTTGGTAGGATGGCCATTTTGATGATGTTAATTATTCCAATCATTAAGCAAGGAATGTCTTTCCATTTCCTTATGTCTTCTATCACTTTCAGCAGTGTTTTAAAGTTTTCTTTGTAGAGTCCTTTTATGTGTTTTGTTAGGTTTATTTCCAGGTATTTTACCTTTTTATAAAAATTAAATATTTTATTCATAGGTATTTTATATTTTCCAGTGTGATGATAAATGGGATTTTTTAAAATGTCTTCTTTTTCTGCTTGATTTGTGATGCATAGGAAAGCTACTGACTTCTGTGTGTTGATTTTGCAACTGGTAACCTTAATGAACTAGTTAATTTTTTGAGTAGTTTTTCTGTGGATTTTTTTGGGTTCTCTGCATAAAGAATCTTATCATCTGCATATATTGATAGCTTTGGTTCTTATTTCCCTATTTATATCCCTTTTATGTCTTTCTCTTGCCTTATTGCTATAGCTAGTACTTCTAATATAATGTTAAAAAGTAGTGGACTGGGAATCCTTACTTGGTTCCAGATATTAATTGAAATTATTTTATTTTTCACCATTTAAGATGATGTTTGCTGTAGGTTTGTCATAGATAACTTTTATTATGTTGAGGTATGTTCCTTTTATCCACAATTTTTCAAGGGCTTTTGTCATGAATGGATGCTAGACTTTGTCAAATGCTTTCTCTTTGTCTATTGATATGATCATGTGGTTTTTGTTGTTCTCTTTGTTGATATTGTGTATTGTTAATTATTTTCTGGATTTTGAACCATCCGTGTGCCCCTGGGATAAATCCCACTTGGTCATGATGTATAATGCTCTTTATACATTGTTGGATTCGATTTGCCAGGATTAAAAAAAAAATGCATCCATGTTCATTAGGGAAATAGGTTTTATAGTTTTCTTGGTGCATCTTATTTGGTTTTGGTATGAGTGTGATGATTGTTTCATAAAATGTATTAGGCAGTTTTCCTTCTTTTCTCAATTTTTTGGAAAAGTTTTAGGAATGCAGGTGCTACTTCATCTTTGAATGTCTGGTAGAATTTGTGACACTGTCTTGTTTTTTTGTGCAAGTTTTGATGACTGCTTCAATTTTGCTGCTTGTGATTTTTTTTTAAGTTCTCTATTCTTTGTTTAGTTTTGGATGCCTGTATCTTTCTAAGAATATCTGTTTCATCCAGGTTTTTGTATTTGTTTGCATATAGATATTCATAGTTATCTCTGATTATCCTTTGGATATCTGCTATGTATACTGCAATTTCTCCTCTTTTTGTGATCCTGCTTATTTGAGTGCTCTCTGTTCTTTGTGAGCTTTGCAAGGGTCTTATCAATTTTATATATTTTTTCCAATAACTAGCTTTTGGTTTTGTTGATCTTCTGAATAGTCCTTTTGGTTTCTAGAAAATTTATATCATCTTTTATTTTTATTATTTCTTGTCTTCTGCTGGTTTTTTGCATTTTTTTTGTTTTTGCTCCTCTATTTCTTCAAATCATAAATTAGGGTTGTTTTTTTTTTTTTGGTTAGTTTCTTGCTTTTTGATATGAGCCTGTTTTGCTATGAACTTCCTCTTAGAACTGCTATTGGTGAGTCCCTGACATTTTGGATTGTTGTGTTTTCTTTGTCATTTGTTTCAAGGTAGGCTTTAATTTCTTCGATTGCCCATTCTTTGTTTAGTAATACATTATTCAGTCTCCATATATTGGACACTCTTCTTGCTTTCTAGTCATTGTTAATTTCCAGTTTGATCCCTTTATGATCTGAGAAAAAAAGTTGGTATTATTTTAATGTTTGTGTATTCATTCGAGTTTGCCTTGTGTCCTAGTATTGGTCAGATTTAGAGAAGGATCCATGTGCATTTGAAAAGAATGTGTATTCCTTTCCTTACGGTGCAGTGTCCTGTAGATATCTATTAGGTCCATTTAATCTAGGTCTTCCTTTAGAGCTTTTGTGTCCTTGTTTAATTTCTTTTTTGTTGATCTTTCCTTGGTGAGAGTGGGGTGTTAAAGTCTCCTGTGTTTTTGTCAATATTTGATTTCAGTTCTGCTAGTAGCTGTTGTATGAATATTGGTGCTCCCTCATTTGGTGAATATATGTTGATAATGTTATGTCTTTTTGGTTGGTTGACCCCTGAATCATTATGTAGTGACCATCTTTATTTTTTTGTTCCTTTTTTGATTTTGAATCTGGTTTGTCCACTATATGAATAGCTACCACTTCTCTTTCTGGGGGACCGTTCGCTTGTAGAATTGTTTTCTATCCTTTTATGTTCAATATATGCTTATCTTTAGGGATTAGATGTGTTTCCTGGAGTCAGCAGAATGTTGGCTTCTTGGTTCAGTCTGCTAGTCTGTGTCTTTTGATAGATGAGTTTAGACAACTGATAGGGAGAGTGATTATTGGTGTTGAGGTACTAGCATTGTTTCTCTGATGGTCATTTTGAGGTTCTAATTTGTGTTTTTTTTCTATGTTCATTCTCTCTATTCTCCCAAGGGCTTTGGTCTTGAGGCTTCTTGCAGCATTCCTTAGAGTAGAGGTTTGGTGGTACCAATTTTCTGGAGACTTTGTTTGTCTGAGAAGGTTCTAATTTTTCCTTCATAAAAGAAGGATGGCTTTGCAGGGTATAGTATTCTTGGCTGGCATTTTTTGCCTTGGAGTCTTTTGAAGATGTGGCTCCATTTTTCTCTTTGCTTGGAGTGTTTCTTCAGAGAAATCTGATGCGAGTCTAATGGGTTTTCCTTTGTAGGTTATCTGTTTCCTCTCTCTAGTCATTCTCATTATTTTTTCTTTATCTTGAGCTCTTAGAAGTTTTATGATGATGTGCCTTGCCATATTTTTTCTTTCATTAAAGTAGTTTGGTGTCCTTTTTGATTCCTGTGTGTCTATTTTCATTTTGTTCTTCAGATTTAGGAAATTCTCTTCCATTGTTACATTAAAAAGTCTTTTGTTTCCTATGTCTTTCTCTTCTCCTTCTGGGATTCCAGTTATTCATAATGTATCCGATACATCTCTGATTTTTACTTCTGTCTTTGTACTTTGATTTTCTCTTTTACTCTCTTCATTCTCTATTTCTGTATTATCTGGTGTGCTGATTCTTTCTTCTATTTCTTCTGATCTGTTTTCATTACCTTTCCCTGCATTTTCCAGCTTTCTATTGCTCCTCTTATAAACTGTATTTCCTTCAGCTTCTTATTCAGGTTTACAATCTCATTCTTCTGTTTGTCAATGATAATGTTCATTTTGGTGCATTCTTTTATTATATTTTTCTACTTCTCTTATCTCATTGAGTGCTTTTTATCATGGTGTGTCTGAATTCATTATCTGACATATAGAGTTTTTCTTCAGGGTCATCCTTGTTGGTTTCTGGAGATTGCTTATCCTTTTGTGACAAATTGTTCCCACTGGGTTTGAATGTTTGTATTTTTCCTCCTTCCTGTGTTTTCTCTTCAGGCTTGCTCTACATATTGAGTCACTACTGCTCTAGTATTGGTTGGCATGTTGTAGTCTAACAGGTTGTGGTTAATCCTACCTTTGTGCCTGGATTATTTCTTGCTGATAGCTGCTCTGGTCCAAACTCTTTTGGAGATGAGGAACACCTCCTGGATGGGTTGGGAACAAAGCATGCAGTCCCGTGCTATCTACTGACTTCCCGGCCTCACCTTGACTGATCTAGACTTCCAGAGAGGAGGAAAGCATCCAATATGGGTGGAGAAAAAACTCCCTCCCCCATGCCACCTGTGGACTTCCAGTCCTTACCCAGTGATCCAAACTCCTCTGGAAAGGATACGTGCTCCCTAGGCAACTTGGAAATGGAGGGTACTCCCTGCACTGTCCACCATCTTTCAGGCCTCACCTGGAATGATGCAAACTTCTCCAGGGGAAAGATGTCTCTCAGGCAGGTGGAGAAAAAAATCTCCCTACCCCGCCCTGTCTGCTGACTTCCAGTCCTCACCTGGACTGCTCCCCCAACTTATTTTTGCTTAAGGATATGTAATAGCATAGATTACTAAACAATTATCCTATGTATTTGCATGTGTTTCAAAGACAGGTTGAATACCCACGTGTTATTCATATTCATGTTTTTCTTAATGCCATTGTATTTTAAACTCGTTATTTGTGGGAAATTCAAGCTGGTACATACATAACTCATGGCAATGTGTAAGGGGCAATATTAAATACTAATAAGAGACTATTGAAAGTGACACCAGTGAATGGGCATGCTGATTTTATTTCATTTTGTATTTAGATCTATAATAGATAAAAGAAATGTATTTATTTATAGTATTACTTTGTATAAGACCTTGATAACTAGTCAAGCAGGGAAAACACTACAAGTGAAAACAGATTAAAAACAAAACTAATATTTGGAGACAGTAGTAAAGCTAATTTTAGTACTTATAATTCACATGAGAAGGGGCTTCTTGGATTATATTCCATTGAACTCACTCCAATTTAAAAATACTGTCAGTTTGAATTAAATAATATAAAATCTTGCCTAAGTATCCAGTTTCTTCTTTCAAAAACATAGTAATAATTCCCTTTGGAGACTGAACATGGTCACAGGGTCTATTTTAAACAATTTAATGTAAGAGGTGCTGATTTGTACCATTTCTGAATAGAAGATTTATGGAATCAGGGTATAATAACTTACATTTTCTATCTATCTTTATAAGTGGATATTCCCTTATCCCATGTCCCTGAGTACCTGAATTAATTTGTTATATTTATCATGATAGTAACTACAAATTGGGGTGCAGAATAACACAAAGAAAAGACTTGTTTTCAAATACTTGATTATTCTAATACTTCCCTTTTTGACTTAAGTGATGATTTTCATCCTAGGTCTTCAAGTTGTCTCTGTATCTGTCCATGTCTTAGTCCTTTTACACGCACACCAGTCATTGTATTAAGCTCCATTCATATAGCTATATTTTGCCTGAATCACCACTCTAAGGCGCTATCCCCACACATTTAAATTATAGATTACCAAACATTAATACTTGCAAAATATGAATTCTGTACAAACATACAATTAACTCTCCATGTACATAGAGTATGAGAAAAGCTTTGGTTCATTGTGCATGTTGACTAAACTAAGATTGAGTAGAATTTGTTCATTGCAGCATAATCCAGGGAATTCTGAAAGACATATTTCACTCTGTATTAACCTGTGCAATAAGAAGAAGGATGTGAAAACCACAATGTCCCTGCCCTAATGGAACACTAATTATAGTATGTAGGAGTGAAAAGTTGTGATACTGCAACTTATTATAAGAACTTTATATATTTCTGGAACTGAGCTCCTAACCACTAGGAATTTCTTAAGTGAAAACACTATTAAGTTCTCTTTTGTTATGTTAAAAATGTGACTTTTTGGAAGCTGGTTGCTAGGAAAACCAACATTTTGATTAGAAAGTTATGACTTTTAGTCTCACTCTCTGCCCTCCAGGGAGAAAAAGGAATTGGACCTTGAATTAATCTTATTAGCTATGATTCATCCAATCATGTGTAAGTATAAACCTCCATTAAAAAAAAAAAGGATGGGTTCTGAGAGCAGCTGGGTTGGTGAACACCATCTGAGGGTGGCATTCTTGGAGAGGTCCTGAAATTCTGTCCTTTCCCCATATCTTTAATCTGACTGCTTCTGAGTCAGTCCTTTTATAATAAATCTGTAATTTCATAAGTAAATTGTTTCTTTGACTTCTGTGGGATGTTCTAGAACATTAACTGAACTAAAGGTAGTGAGAACCTCTGATTAATTCTGATTAATTTATAGTCAGTCAAAAAAAATCTATAGATTTTCTTTCTTTCTTTCTTTCTTTCTTTCTTTCTTTCTTTCTTTCTTTCTTTCTTTCTTTCTTTCTTTCTTTCTTTCTTTCTTTCTTTCTTTCTTTCT